>JACFYR010000019.1:0-23600 GCA_015708815.1 Kodamaea anthophila | reverse complement strand
AGGCAGTCAATATTTGGCGCCTTGTTATTCTTATCACACGTCAAGACATCCCAGTATCTTTTTTCAATATCAAAAGACTCAAGTTCGGATGCTCTAGTGAGAACATCTTTCACGAGTTTTGTCGAAGAAGATGAAGTCAATTTTTCCAAAACCGAATCACGTTTACCGTTGTTTTGCAACATTTTCGATAAGGAGTGAACCATGTCCGAGTCTGTATCAATACTTGTAGCGTCGTGCTGACCTCCATAAATGAACTTGTGAAACAACAAGACCACATCTCCTTGATAGCCCTTAGATGAAGCTTCAACTGCCAATTTACTGATTGATTTCAAGTAGTTGTATGAGCTGTAGGTTTTCAAAGAGAGGTCTTTGACTCCATACTCACTCAATTCAGTATCAGGGCTGATAAAATAAACCTCACCGCTGCTTCCATCGTTAGGGTCAACCCGGTTGTTAATAATCATATCGATAGAACTCTCATATTGAGAGCAAATGCCAAACCCCAAAAGAGTTGATAAAACGACCGCCAGAATTCTCATTGTTGTTGATGACACGGGAATTCCACTTTCTTATATTACAGATTGGCTTTTGAAGCATGGTCACATCTATAACCAATAAGCTATGGGCTGACTGCACGGAGGCAAATAAATTATTCGGGTTTACTGTGCTACAAACCCAAAAGATATTTTCTCCACAACAGAAGCAAAAATCTTGTGTGTCGCTTAAGCAACCTCGTTTCATCTCCTATCAGTTCTTGTGAACGGCGAGCCCTATTTTGACTTGTTAAAATACTCGATACACCCACCTTCTCATTTCTTTCATTGATAGGACTCATTGGCAAGTTAGATAAACTAAACCATAAGAACCAAGAAGTTCAGAAGTTCATCCTCACGCCAAGTATGTAGTTGTTAATGTTATTAGCTACGTATCTGCGCTTCCCAAAGAATATATTTGAAACCTGCAGATTCAGAAGCTTTAATAGCCACGGGAATAACAAAATAGGATTTTTTCGCTTAAAGTGTCCATGATAAACCTTGAAAACAATTGCACATGATGATACACAATTGTTGAATTGACATCCCGAGGAATATGGGGTCATATGGATTATGTAATACTGGCCGATTGTTTTTAGCACAATCAAAGACCTCAAGAGGGTATCTACTGAAAATAAAAGTCGGCTTAGCTCGTGATACGATTCTAAGACTTTGAAATGACAGACCCACACAGTTTTGCATGGACACAGCTCGGTTCATAAATATACCATGCTTCCTGAATCAGGCTAATTGGCATATTCCAACCAAGTCTGGACTCACAGATTCTTTTAAGTATTCTCTCTCCTGCTTATACAAAGCTGGATACTGCCTATTAGGGGTCTACACTCCCTAGAGTTCTAGCCTCGCATTCAATGAAATGTTTTTTTAGCTACTCTTCAAAGCTTTCACGACTTAGTTTTCACCAAGAATACCACTGAACTCGATGTAAGTTGGCATGTCAGCTCTGGGGATACTAAGGCTCCTTTGTGGATAGATCTGCAGCCGCAAATAATGGCCACGTTGCCTATTGAACATTGGGGCTCGATCAACAAACGATTTCCTACATCTGCCTACATTTGCTGTACGGACCACGCAGTGGCATCCCATGATAAAGTATCCACCTATTAACATGGGGCCGAGTCATTATGGGCCAATTTCAGATGGTTTGAGAAGAGTGCCTTTTCTTATGTAGTAGAACTTACAATGATATAGCTATGGACAGTTGCGGATGGGGTTCGTCCCACCCTATGTGAACTTCTTCCTCTATGATGGAATGAACATTAATGGAGATGTTTTCAGAGCCAGAGATGGTTTCGGCTGAGATATCTGGTTGCCAGTCGGTGTTTCTGTTAGTAGTAAGCCTGGTAAACTCCGGCGATTGGTTGTATCACGTGGTCTTTGGGTAATCTATTCTTAACACTAGTATGTAACACTACTTTCAACGTAAGCTAGATTAGACTGTGTATGTTATAGAAATTGCCCACCTTGCATTCCTCTCAGCTGATACTATGTATTCTGAGAGTAGCTCCCACTGTCTGATAAGTGACGGTAACACGCCACCGTCGGCTCCATGATCAGGAACACGCTACTGACTGACAAGCGACTGGAACACACCATTTATAAGACGTCAATATATCCTTAGCTACATCTGGTATTCCTCTCAGGTTCAGTGCCTGGAGATGGTGGTACTACGCTTGTGATTTGTGGTTCATTCAACGTTATAAAGATAATGAAAAACTCGTGTCTGGACCAAAACGACTACATGCAGGATTAAAAACATCAATAATTCAGTTCCTGTTGTTCATGTTTGAAGGTCAAAGGTGATAACGTCATGTGTGTTAAGCAAACTATTGAAAAAAGTAGCACTTCTTTGGCCATTTGGCACTAGACAATAACCACTGACTACATCACTGACTACACCAAAACCATATGTAATGCTTTCAATTTGGAAAAACCACCCATTAATAGGTACAACATTGGGAACATTGTAGTGCCCCTGTTGGTTTGGTAACAGAATGAACGATAGGAAAGTTTTCGAGACAGTATTGTCGATTGCATCGTTATCCTTTCCACCAGTGTGTTGAGACACGAGGTTGATTACGGCTATCAAGGTTAAGGCGCTTGGAGTGTCTTCAAAGGAGCGTTGCAGACTCAAACAGTGTCCTGAATCAGAAATCAGAAGCCTCGTACTAGTGACGTTGCATTTTCGCATCCAGGGGAGTGCTCTTTACAGCGTTATCTCCATGTCCGTTTGTATTACCAGCAATATACAACTCATGAGGAGATTGGCGGCACCAGAACTAAGCTTGAAGAAGAAGCCACAATTTACCTTCACATGAACAAATAGATGAATTGAGTACATAGTACATAATCAAACAGTTTATAACCCAATCACTTTATGATGCGAGTATATAATTCATAAAACACTTCATATGTTGTTTATATGCCGGATTGAGTTTTATTCACTACTAAAAAATGAGGACGACGTGAGTCCCAGTGTCTTCTTTAGACCCAGAGAGTGGCTTCCAAAGGCACATGAATGGGTAAATTCGGCAATGGCGGGAGCATGTAAGTTATATGAGCCTTTCGTGATCATACTTGCTCAGCAATTGTGGAGGAAAAGACACCTTTGCGAATGGTGGTCGATTCAACTTCAAAGCTTGAAGCAGACAGTTCGACTTATCAGGTACCGTAGAGAAAATTGGGCTCTGAGAAGAGAGCAGCTCTTTGTTCAGCGGATTGCATGTTAGGGGAGTTTAGTTATCGTATATCTGGTGCGGCGCCACCGGCTAAAACATGTTCACAGAGCTGGTTGGAAACAGTATTCCATCTGGGCGACTTTTGTAGCCAAAACTCCACCACTGCAAATGGTTTCACGAGCACTCGTGACTCCTGACTTTGGCATTTGTTGGGGATTCTCTGTATATCTTTTGTTCACAAATTTCCAACCTCAAAAGCAGACACCAGTAAATTATCGTACAAGCAGACAATCTCTGCTGCAATTCTTCAATAGCGTCGCCCTCATGCATTTTCTATTCAAGGATTATCGCGCCGCTTTGAGAAGTCATCCCTCCCTGGTCCAGAGTCTTTTTCCCAAGGGAAAATTGGCAATATCCTCCAGCCAATGCATGCATATAAGCACGGATGCCATATCAACCAATTGACCACACCAGAGGCATGACAACCGTATTGGTTACGGAAAGGAATTTTTTTCTGTTGTCAATTGAGGTACGTTGCAACCAAGGAAAAAGCGACACAAAACACGAATAAAGCGAATTCCGATCCAAAAAGGGAGTTCAAAATTGTTGGGGAAAGCGAAGCTACTCTGAAAAGCTCACAACTATTGAGCTCTAAGCTCACCCTACAACCAATTCTCGATTATAGGCAATTTAAAAACAATTAAATGCCGCTTTAGACTAGCTTTTGTTACCATATATTATTTTATTCGACATGCATAAGCGACTAAGTGCAGAAATAGAAAACACGTCATGCGATAAATCTTCGTTCTTATGCGGAATGTTTCCCCGCAGTTTCTAGAAAACCCACAAGCGGCTATACAAGAGATTGACGGCTGCCTACAACTGGTGTCTCTCTCTATACCCACAATAACATAGAGATTGACAAGATGTAAAAATGAGCTTGCTCGTCTCACAACTACGTAGCTCAAAACCTTACGATCATAAAGGACTCTCGTCCAGTCCCGGTACACAAACCTTAATGACATATTTCTTCGCTTATTAGCAGGCTTACATTATCCCGCTTCCTCTTTGAGAAATAAACATGAATTTCACACAAAAAGGAACCTTTGTGTTATTTAACAAGCTTTCGACTCAATTTCACCTAGCTTTGACTTCGTAGACGACGAAAAAGAAAGGTCATGCAGAAAAGTTTGCTAACAGATTTTTTTGAGAACCAGGTGTGCTCACATGTGATGTGCTGCTCGCTTCGAACAGCTACGCTGAAATAGCCGACGACATTTTTCCTTGATGACGCACACACCTGCCAGATAGAAGTAGGTCCGATATCGGTAAAGCGGCATCTAAAGCCACACCACGCGCTAAAATTATAGAGGCGAATAAAAAGAAACGCAATTATTGCAAAAACCAGCACGCCCCAGTCCTAGCAACAGGAGTGACTTCATAACTTTAATCTATGCTTAGTATAAGATTCTAAATTCGTAGACGACGACTGCCAATTGGGAAAATTCGTTTACCAAACCAGAAAAGAACCAAACTTGATTTTTAGTTCATCAAAAAACGAGTAGTTAAGTAGTGAAACCATAGTGATAAATATACAGATTGGAAAACGGTGATATTTGGTACAAATAGATACTCGGAGATGAATCATATGGAGGGAACATTGAATAACAAATGTTTATGTCTCTGTATAAACGCCCTGCATGTACAGCACGTGTTGAATGATTATTGGCTTGATTAGGGAGAAAATTGCTCCGTATGGAGGGCATAGGCGCGATTTATTATTGCTAGTTGGTATTCCAACCTTTTAGAATCATTACATTGTGTAAACTTTCAATTTTCGCGGCAAGAAATAATTACACATGAATTTCTATGTTGTAGACCGATCTTATAGGATATCTCAACAATATAAAAAGGGCAGCATTTCCCTTCAGTTTATCATCAAAAATGAAATTCTCTACTTTTGCCTTAACTGCTTTCTTCGGTCTTGGACTTTGCTCCAACTATGAGGACTCCCTCAACGCGATCCTTAACAACCAGATTGACCCCAACGATGGTAGCATTGGTGACGTTTCCTTCACCGTCGGTGATGCTGGTCTTGCTGATTACGGTGTCTCTAATTTCACTTTGAAGACTTTCACTTCCTACAACTACTTGAAGTCAATCAGTGACTTGGCTGCTGAGGCTGAAGCTCAGGGCTACCAGGGTGACGTTGTCTTGTTGTACTACAAGTTTGCTTACGCAGGTCAGCTCAACACTACTGCGCTTGACGCCAACTCCGACATGTTGTATGACATCTCCAAGGTTTTGAAAGACAACGCTAAGCGTGACTCGGCCCTTGAAAAATTGACCTCTTCTTCTTCCAGTGATGTGGTGAAGGAGGCCCTCAACAAGGCTTCTGAGATCACTACTGATGAGTTGGAAAAGAGATACTGGGACCTGTTGAAGTGTGACGACGAGAACAAGGCTCCAAGTGCTGCTTGTAAGTCTTTGATCACCGCTATTCAGAACTACCCTGAATGGATTTACGGGACTACCACTTCCATCAACTGGGGCGAATGTTTCATTTCATGGCAAAGATCTATCACTGTTCAGATCTCTGCCTTGTACCCTGCTGCTGCTTCTTGCTTCTACACTTGTGACAAGGGAGGTGTCAGCTGTGTTGCCTACAACGTGGACTTGAATGGTGCCATTCTTAACCAGTGTATGAGCAACAAGGGTGGCCCAGGTGTGTGCTAATTCACATGTTTTGCTGTTTTTGTTTTGTTCTTGTTTTCTGAAAACCTTTCTGAGGGTTTATATGTTTGTTTCGAAAAATCAGGTGGGGTAGCATTTAAATATGCAAATAAACTATCTGACTAACCAATGTAGAATTCAGGAGAGGAATATTGGGTGGGGTGATTGCCTCCATTTAGAGTCGGGATTTATACCTGACTCATGTAGGGCGCAGGGAACACATTTTCAAAGACTATTTATGGATAGGATTCTCAATGTATCCTTGTATCTTCAAGGTTTCTCAATGATAGATAAGGCAATGATGAACAACAAACGTTTAGTGCGCTGGAGGAATGAATTTATGGACAAAGATTACGTAAAAGTTGTAAAATAATTTTTCATTAGGCTGCAAATCCTGCATACAGGAATGAAAGTGACTGCCAAGTTTAGTTTCTAGCCGTCAATTGCTCTACCCTGGTTGCCGCAGTATAAGCGGTGAACTCGAGCTTGTCTCGGTAAACAGGTCTTTTATACGATAATCTATGTTAACAGGGGAGGTTGGAACCGTAGTATCGACAACTGGTAGGAGTCTATCCTATTTTTGCTTGTCAGAACTCAATACCACGGGCCACCTTATAGATGAATATATTGTTTTGTCTTTGCGAATCCCATTCAGACTATATGCACTTCTGGCCCTTGTCTGATACCGAACACGAATAGATTTTTATCCTGTGTCGAATTAACTTCCCGGTTAGGACTCTCGTATAGAATAAAATCACCCTACTCTACCCCTTCTCGGTACTAGTTGCTGTTATATCCCGGCAATGAGTATTCCGCGGGATTAACTGTGCCAACACTGCCCATAATTTCTTATTATAGGTAATTCGACCTCGTTATTTTGTATGTAATATCACAGCCTCAACTTTTTATTTTCGCTGTAGCAACCCGTCACAAGTTACCCAGCTCCAACAGCATTATATACGAAATCCGTAGTTTTTTTGCCAATAGATATACTTAGAGGTTACACTCTTGAGTTGAGGATATAAACAAACTTAAGTATCTTATTGAGGGAGTATTTAGGGCTAAGTTCCATACAGTATTCGCGGAACACCCGAGAGTAATCCCGGGCCGCGGTGTGTAGACGAGCGATCTTTGACCGAGATTCCAGTGACCGTAGTACTGGGTGTTTCACCTTCTAAACAGTGCATAACCTAATTAATCACGATGCCGGAGGACCCATATTTACCGTTGGCTGTAACACTTGCTGACCGATTTCCTTGACGTTTACTGGGGCACAGTCTTTCTGATAAAGATGAAACGCAGTGTCCTACCATTTGATATGATCATGTATTTACCAACGTTTCAAAGGGAACACAGAGCTTCAGTTCGTATTACTATCTTTTTCCTCCTATCCAATCTCAAGCATGGGCAGAGCTACTATCCTGCACAATATTTCGAAATGCGACGTAGTCCAAGATATCTATAAGCGGGTAACTGTCAATATACAGTTAGGTTTAAAAGTAGACTTATGTCTAGCTTAATGAAGGAATACATCTAATAGCGACGCGAAGGCAGGTTTTTCGCGATGACGTCGAGATGAGGTCGCTATTGTGCCAGCGAGTGGTTTACGTTCTGTGTTTTTTTTACAATACTGGACTGAGGTCACCTGATGTACTCAGGCTCTGACAGGAACATCAATTTACCTCCCGGAGTTCCTGAGGGTAGAAGCCATGCTAAAAAAAAACAACCAACTTTGGAAGAAGCCAAGGTTGAAAAAACGAGCCTCAATTTACATTGATCAGACACTCTTTTTGTTAGGGCATTCCCACTTTAGTTGGGGAAATAGCTTAGATATTTATTCACAGAAACATACAAAGTATTTATACGCCACTCAAGGTGGTGCCACGAAAAGTTAAAAGGGGAATCGAAAAGGTTGATCACGTGGAATTACATGCAGTACTAGTACTCCCAGTACCTAACACTTTTTGAGAGCTAAATCTGTGTTATATTTCGAGTCTCACTGATAAGAATAGCCGGCAATAAAGAACAATGGAAAGCCTTCTTTTATACGCCAGCGAAGGTACGATTTTGAGAATTGACCTGTCAAGTCGAAAAGTAGTTGTTAATTGCTCTGCCTAGCTAAGCACGGTAAGGCAGTAATCTTAAACTTGTTTCCTTGTAGTTAACTGTAGATCTAATGTTACAATATTTACCCAACACTTCACAATATATTAGGGAATAGAGTCGAGATCATAATGTTGGGAACCACTTATTTCAACTTCTCTGTTTTCTCTCCCATGGTCCCCTATATATACCTTATCCTGCACAGAGAACGTCTCATTGTCACGTGGATATTTGAGTCATCGGTTGTTAACAACCGAGAGACTGGATATTCCTGCACACAAACTCAGCTATGCCGGTCATGTGATCTGGAGATATCCGATATCCTTCCCTATTCTCAGGAAGTGTCTATCAGGGATCTCTGTCCTCAGACACTGCCACTGTCCAGACACTGGTCAATAGTTGCCCAGTTCCAACAGAGATTGCCTTTTACCTTCCAGCAAACATATAGACTTCCTACTGCTTTCCATATATCAGAATATTGATCTTCACAGACTTTTCGCTAAAATGGACTCAAAAATTCTTGTAATGAAGAATCTGTCATCACACTAGCTTTTGTTCCAGGTATTAGTTTTGGCAGTATCGGCTTTATCCTTTTTTTGGGTTAGATGAATAATCTACTGGTCCCTTTGTTATATTGACCGAGGCGATAAAGCCTACTGGATGATTCATATCTGCGTTGAATTCAACGCCACAGCCATAAAATTCCCCATATATAAAAGAAACCTCCAATGTTGCCGTGATCACAAACCTCAGGATACATGTATTGATTTAGAGTGGCTAGAAACCTCAACAAAGGTCATGGAGATACAAGTAAATTCATATATTTCCTTAGAAAAGCCATTCCTTCAGGAAAACTAACTTCCGCAGAGGGGCACGATTACGCCTGTATTCCTTTATCGATGTCTAGGCCCAGTAACCCTTGTGCGCAAAGCGTATTTTCAGCTTGATTTCCATCGAACATCACAAAGATAATTTGACTGACGATGTACACAACTCCTGATATGAGTGTCATTGATAACAAAACCGAAGAATGAAGCAGCACCAAAAACTAGCTCACGTTCTGGGAAACATTCCACTCGCTTTTCTCCATTAGTAAGCCAAAAAGATCGGTTCTGGGGACATGTTCCACAGATGACTCCAAGGAATAATCCTATATCACCTAGTTGGATAACAGGCAGAATATTTTGAGAGAATACCCTGAGAAATACAAACTTTCGGGCATCTGAAATTCTTGGGTAAAAATGAAGCAACAGCATAATAACTATCTTGAGCAGTACGTTGGGGGAAATACAATAATTTCATCACAAATGATCAGTGATATCGAATTATCCTGCATTGAGTTTTATAATTACCCGACAACCTTATAGGTGAGTGTAGAAATTTTTCTAAGCCAAATTGTTGTATGCTTTTAGGCATTAGTGGAGTCACGTGGTCAGTAAGTTGTTCGAGCAGAGATTGAATAACTAGCTTCAGGGATGGTGGTATGAACACTAAAATACTGTGTACCCATAGATTAGGATGCGGATGATTTATAGATCCTTACATTGGCGTTGTGTGCGTATTAATGTTTCCTTATTAAGAATTCAGGCATCTTTGGAAACACTTAGCTTGCGACCAACAAGAATATCAGTACGCCTTACCAATCTTCGCCTTTTTGTACGAAACAATGGCTAATATGCAATCATGCGAGAGGCTACTATCCTGTACAGTATTCCGGAATGCGCAGAAGTCTAACAAAGATAATAAATGTTGAGACCCAGCGTCTTTAGCGAAGAGGATATCTTGAGAATATTGTTCTCAAAAAAACCATGATGAGAATATTGTTCTCATCATGGTTCTTGCCTAAGAGTCGCGACATCGCGCTCTTGGTAACTCAATAGACAAGCGAGTGTAGTTTTTGGTTACTATTATATGATCGCAGCGGGATCAAGCACTCGACAAGTACGTGATTTCTCAATGGATAACTGGAAGTGTACTCCTGAGAACCCGTCAGTGGCCAGCCAATGGTTGCAACGGTCTCCATCCCATATTTGATTCACAACCTCACCCCGCTTTTTGTAAAATATATTGTGGCAGGGGCTGATGCCATCAGGTGATTTTAGTCAATACTGCATGTAATACTAGTCGCCTCGATTCAAAGGCGAGTACCAAAACAATAGTGTCTAGCGAGCCAGCCACCCCAAGTGAATATCATGCGGAAATGGATCTCTCCCCATAGATATTATCGAGATGATTTCAGGTCCAAGCTGAAGTGTAACAACCCGAACGTACTGGTAATGATCAGCATGTTGTAAGGTGTCATGGGCTTATTTCCCCGGTTGTGACATTGCTAAATATATTGTACTACAGTCTTGATTGTTGTCACATGCATAAACGCATCTTGATTGCCTATTGTAATCTGACAACGGTCGCGTGTGTTTCATGAAGTCTTCTATTTTTGAAAAAAAAAAATGGCATTTTTGAGTCACTGCATATAGGGGATAATTTCGTAGATGCGCTTTTTGTATGACTGTCTGAAAATTTCACTTTTGCATATTTGGCACGACTGACAATTCTGTACCCTATGTTCAATTTGGATACACCAAAATAAAGCGGACATTTATTTTTTATGCGTACCTTAACACATTCCAATGATGCATTTTCCCAGTGTCCGGGGTGAAGAATTATCAATAAGTATTTGACAGAGACGTAAATATACGAAATTCCATACAGAAGGGTGCAGTGATGCGGGTTAACTCGCTTATGTGTCCTTGTGCAGTCATTTTTTTGTGTGAGGAAAATCTTTTATATAATTTAATCCATATAAATTTCTTACAAGTGTCCACTAGTCAACCCAGGACATAATTTTGGACCCGAACACAGCCCACACAACATCACTTATCGGCCGTGCGATAATTATTCTCAGTCGGCCATTGACATGACATTAGGAATACTCAATATGTTGAGGTTGCCTGTTTTTCACAGAAACCGTGTTTTGGGGGTGGGTTGCATCATATCGACACTATTCGTCATATTTTACACCATGAGATACGACAACATGACCATCTTTGACCCGTCATCAGCAGAAGATGATGTAATTTGGTTTCCATCAAATTTCAAGGGCGACATCGATGTTTTCATGTCACATGCCTTTTCCGGTTCAAACAAAAAATTTACCCCTGTTAAAGCACATCAAATCAGCGACCTATCCTTCCAGAAAAAACAAGATTATCACAGCCATTCCCTCACCGTCTACAATTCGGCTAAAAACATTCTTGGAAAAATTTCCAGATGCACAAATGAGCTCCTCCACCTGTTTGATGTAAGTATTACAGGAGCTTCACTGCTTCAGCAGGACTTGAGACCTATCTTAGAATCGCTTTTGAATGAAATCCTTTTGGAGGAAAGCCACTATGCCATGCTTTTGAAACCTTACATTTTCGACAACTTGAAGAAACATATCGACGACAATACATATTCAAAGCACTGGTATAAATTTTCAGGATCTTCCGTCTTTCTCAAAGAGTACGGATTCCATTACACAGTATCAAGGCTAATTTTTTCAGCGTCGGCCAGAAGAGATGATCCTGTATTATCATTGGTGTACGCTCAGCTTTTTGACGTGAACTGGAAGGAAGTTAAAACTTCATTAGTTGTTCCTACTAATGATGTAGACTTTGAAACAGACGTAACAAGCCAGGTGATTCATAAGAGAAATACCGTGTTAAAATTTCCTTATATAATCCCACTTCCCTTCATGAATGATGATACAGACACAGACGGGAAATACTTTGGTATTGAAGATGCTCATGTTTCACTTGTTAAAAATGAAGCAGGTCACGAGGAACCCATGTTAATCTATAACCTGTTGCACAAAAACTACGAGAAGGATGAAAACAGCGGTGAAGAGGATGGCTTATATGCCAGAAATTCAAGAGGCATGTTTGTTGCCTTTCCATTCCAGTTCCAAAGGGGAAAGGCTAATGTGGACGGGAAAAATGATCCCAGATATGACGACTTACTCTACACCAAGGCTTTTGAGCTTGTAGAGAAGGGGAAGCCGAGGGCTGCAAAGCAAAAGAATTGGGTACCCTTAATTGACTTGGATGAAAGAGAAAAGTATGGCTACGATAGAAGCATTTATGTCGTTTTCAGTTGGCACAAACTAGTGGTGCTCAAATGCGATCTTCAGGGTTTCTGTGAAAGAGACTACGAGATGTCAGGGGGGAAAGGAAGTACTGGAGCCCTTCGTGGAGGGACTCAGCTAGTTAATGTGAATGAGTTGGTTCAGCATTCAGATATACGATTTTTGATCCCAGAGGGACGACAAATATGGGCCGGTTTCCCTCGCGCACATATTGACGATTGCGGGTGTGGTTCCGTAATGTACAGGCCAAATCTCGTCGTTTTGATCAAAGATACCAGTAGTATGGGCGAACGTCTTTACAAAGTTAGCCACGTTTCGGGATCTGTTGGCTTTGACGTTCCCGTAACTGGTTGGGATTTGAGCAAGCCTAAACATGTTTGCGAAGGGGGCCCAAATGTTCTTCTTACAAATGGAATATCTCTGTGGAATGTCGAGAGCATAAAGAAGATAGGCGATAGATGGACTTCAGTCGATTACATGACGTTAATGATATCTATCGGGGATTTCACTGTTCATAATCTCCACATTAAAGGTTTATTAGATGCTATTTTACAATTCACTGGGCCTGCTCTCTACAATTCAACGAGTCCGATGCACTTGCCAGATCTGCTGAAGCTCCTCATTGGTTATAATAGTGACAATGTGGAATGCGCAATAGATCTGCTGAGTGACTTTTGTATGTATTATGCATTGCGCTTCTCTGAAGAATCACAGGAAAATCAAGATGAGCTTGACCGCTTTTTGGAGAGCGCAATGATTCCGAATTTTTCGGATTAGACATACAGTTGGTACTATTTTACATATCTGTCTGCCACTTTGGTGCTGGTATAACTGTTTATGTCTGTTACCCCACGTGATCAAAGAATGGCTTTTGACTTCCAGGCTGTGTCTTTCAATACGTTGTTTGCCACAACATACCAGCCACTGGGCTAAGTAACAGCTTTCGGCTGCTTTTAATTATTATGTGTGTTTTTCGTGAATAAATAAGATCTAAGATACATCCCAACTTCTCTTGTGACCACCTGTACTTTCCCGTCACTGAACAAACTCCTCCTTCCCCTACTTCCTGGAAGCTTTCCGTACCCACTTCCTTCCTCGTGATGCTGTTCCTCGGGACTTGACTTTGGGTTTGCCCTTTTGAACCTCTTCACGTTATCAATGCAATCGCTAAACAATAGTGTCACGAAGTTTTGCGAAACATTCAAGTCTCAAAACAGGATCGCCAACCTTGAACCTTTTCTCTTTTTATGTCCGCCTTGAAGTTTCTTACCTGGTCACTCAAACGTAGATACTAACGAACATGTATTTGGCTAAGTGCAAGGTCGCCCTCTCGCTCGCGTTAGCTCGAACCGGTTGGGCTTTTCTGCAATTGCTCAGTTCGGTCTGCGCGCCTGACAAGGCCTCATATCCGCACCCCAATTTTCTAGGCCCTCCATACGTTGACGTTGCAAGTCCCTGTTCACGAGGATGTAAAACCCGCTACCAACTCCACGTACTCTTTAGGGACCAACCTTACTGGGCGCTTATGTCTGTACTCAATAAACACGTACCTGAATGATGTATTTCTTTGAATAAGCACAGGCATTATCTTGAAAACGTTCACTGAATCTGGCACGGCGTTCAATTCAAAGCGCGAGCGACTGAAGCTACAGAAACCACCTCTTCCGGGGCTCTGCCCCATGTTGTTACCCCTGGGGAAACCGACTTATCATGACAACCAAGGTTGCCGACCCAAGCAGCCCACGCCAGCTGCAGCGAACTCAGCCGTAGCTATCGGTTTAGCAGAATTCTCGCTTGGCGCACAGCTACACTATTTATCTCCTGTCGTCGTTGACCAACCTAACATTACTTGCACCGCTTACTGGGGCCAAGGTGCCGATTGCTTCTTCATTTCACCTAAACACTTTTCGCCCCTCAACATCCTACCCGTCGATACGAATCTTTTATTCCGCATGCAGCGTCATGTCTCAGGTATGCACTCAAATTCCACTGCTTTCACTTGTATTGACTTTTATTCATCGCACATATGCCCGTACTGCTCCTATCCTCCTCGGGTGCGATTTTGGGGTAATATATGGAATTTTGCATCGGCCAGGCTGCCAATTCAGGGAAGGGCCATTACAAGAATACAGAACAAATACAGGAGTAAGAGAACATGGCGTGGTCTAAGAGGCACATCGTATCGCCATAAGCCTCGGTGGTTAATGTGCGCACAACCGGCCACTACAAAATACACCAAAGCTCTTACCTTGTCGATCATGGGGTACCTTGCTGCCGGTCTTATTGAACCACTACCGCTTCCTTTATTGTCAGTTTGTGAATCAACTGGAGGCTTCACTTGACTATCATTCCCTCCACGGCATCACCATTACCCTCTCGGTGCTCTTCAAGCCATGAGATTTCCAATTATGACTCAACACTCGTCCTTAGGAGCTAATATCAACTTCGAATTCTTTCCAACACATGATCCGTGTTAGCAAGTGAAGCATTCCAAAAATGTTGTGCCTGGGTCAATGGTTGGCCTGGTGGGATGCTCGTATTTACACCGCGTCTAAACTTAAACTATCAAATTGGCGGGCGATATAGGAGAAGTGCTGATTCCTTCGCTGAGGCATCAAAATATGAGAAGCCGTGCAGTCGGTTATGTGTGCACAGTCGCTAATTTTGGGATTCTTAGGCAGTTCATCAGCGCCGCGTTTATTTTAGAGGTACCTGAAACAACTTTGCGCCAGAGTAATTACGCGGACTGCGCCATCGGAATGAACCATGCTGTGCTACATTGTGCCTGGTGTAATCAAATGTACCTGATTTGCCGTTTAGGGATGTATACACCCCCAAACGGGGTGTATTTTTATTCGGCTATCACGTGGGTAGCAATAGGTACATGTGGAGTCAAGTTGGCCTAATTTTCACCACTCGCTTTGGAATGATGAAAATATTTACTATATCAGTAGGTGGGTCAAGAAGAGATATTCGAGTCCTATCAACCACTGGGTTACATAGGAATACAATTAGGAACCATGTGGTAATATTGAATAAATTATCAGAGGAGCTGCTCTTTAATACTGGTAGAATGGTGACACATGTAGTCCCTGTCCAGTTATCAACGAACCATAACACAGGCACCGCACTCTTGATATATTAGGTCAGATGAATATAGACTGGGAACCCAATTACACTTAATTCTTTCTCATCATCCTCTTCACCCCTACCCAGCACGGGGTTCGCATCGATATCACTTGGATATTTTAGTCGTGGTCCCGCGAGGCATCTGATCTTTCTGTACCCTGATATGGGTGTACTGGATATACAGTATCCTTCCCTATTCTCAGCTAACATCCATATGGCTCTCAGTCCTCAGACATCGCCAAGATCCATACACGGGTCAATAGTATCCCAGTTCCACCAGAGCCATCAAGTTTACCACCTATTCGCTTTTTTCATAATGCTCGTGAATGTGCAGTTAATCTCGCTCTCACTACGACCAATATCCCCACACGCGCCAAATAGGTCACTTTACTGCGCTTTGTTCAACAGCTCCATGGGGAATGTGCTTAGACTACAAGGGTTAGGGTTTGGTACACTTTAATTTCGCCTTGTACTTATATCTAACACCTACTTTAATGCTTGGTCAGCCAGCGTGTGGTTACCGAAAAGGATAGTATTATATGCAGTACTAGAATAATGTCACCTGATAGACCCAGTCCCTTAAAAGTGGTGAATAAATTTACAGTCTCAGTAGACAGAAAATCGCTTGAGATTCAGAGTGTACCACTCCTGAGAATCTCAAGCTTGATGCTAGGTCAATAACAATGATAAATGGCATGTCACCCTTCTGGTACGTGGCATCTTCCTCAAGGGTTTACCAATAAGTCGTAATATAATCTCTGGATAACTCAAGTATCGATCAAGCATGGATTTTGGTCACTGTCGTTAGATAGTGGCGTGTATAAGCAGTCAACTAGGATAAGATATCCAACGGATAATGGACGACTCCTGAGAGCCTGTTTCTCACCATGGCTTGGAACCAAAATTTATTTGGTGTGTGTGTCACCAACTACCATTGCGTTATGTACAGGCTCGCTCCTTATATTACATTTCGTTCAGCAACCACGCCACAGTACCTGGTAGGAATCTGGGATCGGTCTCATATGCTCAATACGGCGTGCTCCCCCTGAATACCCTCTATGATATGACAGACAGGTTATAACTAGTAAGTGTTTCCTAGCAATAGAGGTTTTAGATTTAGCTTCGAAACTTACTCTCAAATTTTAGCAGTTCTTCAATTACACTGGCTCATGTATACTTTCATTATTTACCCATTGTTCACCAAATTCAATGTACACACTAGCAAGCTCGTAAAAGATAGCTGTGGGTAGGTTCATGTGAGATGAAATTCCTTACGCCTTATTTTAGGTTCCAGTTCTGGTCTTGTAGTTGTTTCAGGGTCATCCGTCTTCGTTTTGAGAACAAGAAATGGTATGATGTCCTGAATCTCAAGCTGTTCGTTTTCGTCAAGATCCGGAACCGGTTCCAACAGAATTCTGTGTCGCCTCACCCAATTCTGAGCTGTTCTGGGGTTAATACCGTTCTCAAGGGCGACCGAATAGATTGACTTCGACCTATGTAACACTTGTTGAAGAACAAAACGAATGTGATCATTTGAATATTTTTGATAGCGTGACCTGGGAGCCCTTTTCATAGGAGGGCTATACGTCTCGTATTCCACAGAGCTCCAAGAGTCACATATGCTGGATGATGTGGTAGAATAAGGATTTTTGATTGCAACGCCTGACCGTCCAATAGGCAAATACTGCTCGTTATGATGAGACTGGTCACTAGGGCCAGGGTTTGCTCTTCGCCTGCGCCGATTTTTCGGAAAAACACTTCGCGTTTCCATTGAGTGTGACTTACTACTTCCGTGTGTTCTAGTATTCGAAGACTCTAGAACTTGTGTCTTACTGTTCAAAGAGCTCATAGCGTGCGTCTCACGGTTCGAGGAAAACTTTCTAGCACGAGCCTTACTAACAGCAGACTTTCTGACCCGTGTCTCACCCTTCGAAGATCTGTGATAACGTGATCTCCATAATCGGGATATTCTGTCAAGTTGTTGCTTGGCATCAGCAAGAGATAACGTGGTACTTGGAGGTGCCTCGATTACTTGACGAGGAATAGCCATCTGGAAAGGCTTATTCATCTGAAGCGGTCGGTTGATTTGATATGTACCATAAACTTGAGGACCACTAACCTGATGGGGACCATTAACCTGATGGGGACCATTAACTTGATGAAGACCATTTAACTCTTGTTGTTCACTAGCCTTACATGGTCCATTTACCTGAAATGAACCATTGACCTGACATGAGCGATTAACCTGACGTGGACCATTAACCTGGTATGAACCATTAACGTGACGAAGGCCATTAATCTGTTGGGGACCATTAAACTGATACAAACCATTAACCTGGAAAAGACAATTGTCCCCTTGCGGTCCATTAACATGACGGAAACCATGAACCTCTCGCAGTTCATTAGTCATATATGATCCACTAACTTGATGTGGGCCAATAACATAAAGAGGACGATTTGCCTCCTGTGGTCCACCCATCTGACTCGATCCAATTACGCGGAAAGTTTTGTTATGCCCTTGACTGTGGTGTGGCCCATAAAGATGAAGCCCATGAGTGGCGTGGGTCCCACGCATATGGTATGGACCATTAAGATGGCACGGCTCGATTGTTTGGCTTGGCCCTCGAGCCTGATAAAATTGTTGCAACTGAGCGACTTGAAAAGCCCCTTCAATATTTACAGGCTCCAGTATTTGGGAGGGACCCACAATGATGATGGGCCTACCAATCTGACGAGGTTCGTAGAACTGGTGTGGCTTGCTTATTGGATGCGCCCTATACGTGTAACTTGGTTCACATGCCCTAATAGCGAACCTCGTTTTTTCATGTCCACTTGAGGGGAGAACTGTGCTCCCTAATGGGGGAACAATTTGGTTGCCATAGTTATTCCATACACTTCCAGTGCCTGTGGCAACATGCATATTTGGTAGAATTACTTGATGTAAATGTGACAGCATTTGAAGGGTAGATTATCATACAACAGACGAATATGTGTTTATAACTTTCGCGGTAAAAAAAGGTACAGCCCTTACGGCTAGCTGGGGAAGTTGCCAGCTCACAAAACCACCATTAAGGTTCTGGGTGAAAAAAGACCATGTACATCTTCCATTACTCAAAATGGAAAATGTCTCAAAGCGAGTAACGTCCTTTCGGATCTGATTATGCATGGTAGTATTCCTCCGCTAGGAGTTACATAATATCGCTTCGTTTAGCACTCTCAATGTGAATCAGCGAGAATAAAGTCATCTTGAAACTTTGTAGACGAAACTTTATTTATCGACACCGCCTTCAATACCCAATCATAAACAAGATATTCTGGCCACCAATGTGGCAATCCATGGTTTCCAAATGCCGGAATGTTCATTTCAGGTGGATGCTGGAACAGAATTACCCTCGTCCTTCATCTCAAACTGCTACATAAAGAGCTTAAAGAAGAAGGGCGAACAGAAAAAATTTGAGACCAGGGCAACCAACTATCAGGTATAGTGGCTGGATTGAGCAATAATTAGATGATACCACGTGACACTATTATTAAACAGCAGCTATTGACCTAACAATCTGGCCCGTGGACAGATGCAACAGCCAAAAAGTAGGCGAAGCGGCTGTGTTCCTCTTTTTACAAAGACGGGGCTATAGAAAGGTGGGCCACGAAAGACAGATGAAAGATGGACTATGCAAACTATTGCGTCAGGTAAAATTGGTCAAGGCCTAGTATAGTTTCCTTCTATTTACCCCTATGTCTTTTCCGCAGTTGATGGGAACACCCTAACAAGTACAACATCACTCTCATGGGAACAGCTATAGCTACCCCTTTCAACAATTGATGGCAAAAAAAGTTGATGGGAAGGTGAACGAGGTTCTAACAAGCTTTTCACGGTTGTATCAAAAACCAGGTGTTGTCAAATAACCTTCTTTTGACCGAAAAGTAGGAGTCTAATATAGTGGTGGATATGGCATAGTCGACCAATTTCAATATCAAGATCGTGTACAGGAAAAGATGTCAGTTTTCGGGGCAAATTACTGATTCGCAAATACATCTTATTCAAACGTTGTTCATACATTTCTCTGGGAAATTTGGGGTGCACCATTCACATTCAATCAGAGTGCCGAGCCATAAATATCTTTAACTAATGATAATAGTGCCCTTTCAATCCCCATTTACTATTCGCTGAGAGAAGGGTTAGGACCAGCTCTTTCACATCCTTGCACTATCTCACCAGTTCTTTGGGAAAAGCATTTTTCAAACCCAGGCTAAGACCGGTCCAATGTTGCGAGGCGAGAGAATCCGTGTTCATTTTCAAGAAAAAGTGTCACACCGACTCAGGTACTACCAATTGTGCTTTGCCAGTTAAAGAGGCCCAAACATATCGACGTTTCATGGAAGGGGAAGAACTAATAAGCCCCATACGCGCTCTAGATGAGCTTCAAAGTGCAGTAGTAAGAACGGTGTCCAGTTTCGTATGTTAACAAGCAATCTAGCAAGGCATCATGATCTAACTTTCTGAGCATTGGTCCAAAGTGTGATCACTACACCAACCAATCACAGTATTGCGTCGGCATTTACAGAATCAGGAACAAGCTACAGTATGTCAATCCTTATTGTATCTTATATCCCCGTATTGACTCAAATTAGCAGCATGATGCTCCTTGAGTAATCTTTAAGGTTTCTTCCACACTCCCTGTAGAAACCGAAGACTTTGAATTCTCCCGGGGTGTTAAACGTGAGCACGCACGGTATCCCGTTGTGAGTTTACAGTTATGAATACAATGGTGTCTGATCGTTTCGGGCGATCAAACATTTATCGAGCTCCGCGAATGATTTCGCAGAAGTTCAGACCGTAAATATGAGCATTCACCTCTGGGTATGGACTGCTCATGCTTTGAGAATCCCCCTAAAAATGTTAGGGTATTCACACTTTAGTTGGGGAAATAGCTTAGATCCTACTTATTTATTCACAGAAACATACAAAGTATTTATATGCCAGCAGCTCGACGAAGTCTAGCTGCCAGCAAGGCAATCACTCAAGGTGGTGCCACGAAAAGTTAAAAGGGTAATCGAAAAGGGTAACCTTGATCACGTGGGGTTACATGCAGTACTAGTACTCCCATTACCTAAGAAAAAAAATGAAAAATGACTAGCCATTATTGAAAGCTATTTTATACACAAATCAGAAAACTAGTAAAAAGATTACTATTGAGATATAGATAGATGATAGTTATAGCGTTTTTTCATGGCGCGAATCGTAATATTTCGTTTTAATGCCTGGTGTTATTAACAGCTTTCCATGTTTTCACTACGGCTCTCATTAAAATATCCCATTTAATCCCAGTGCTATATATATGAAAAGGGGAAAAGGGAGCGGTACTAAGTGCACAAAGTAGCATTGATCCATTTGAGTTCTAACATGTCAAAATCAGTTTGGCGAGCACAAAAGCCAGAAAAATTTGTAGCTATCATGGTGAAAGTTCAAGTATTTTTCTGGAATGCCCTACAGGTCACTTGTCTTTCCCGTTCTTTTGTACTTTGGCCAACTAGACTGCGATATAATCTTCGGGGAAGTGGCATAGAAGGTTCTAGACTATTCAGAGTTTTTTTCCGTACGCTTTCAAAAATACAATCGGGTCTACAAGTCTTGAGAGTACTAACTACGTTTTCTAAATAACTCTGCTCAATGGAAATCATTACATCATTTCTTACTCAAGCAGCGTAGTTAAAGGTTTTTTCTGCCTCTTCCTGGCTTAATTGTGGAAGGTTGTTTGACCTTTTTATAACCCTTGATTCACAAAAAAATTATTTGCGATCGCTATATAGCCAGTTGATTTTCACCTCCGCACTTTCTTTTCATCACTTGAAAATATAGCATGAAAGTCTACTTTGACATCTTCTCCTCAACTCCAAAAGGTCGGATCGTTTTCGAGCTCTTCGATGATGTCGTCCCTCGTACGTGTGAGAACTTCCGTGCTCTCTGCACAGGTGAAAAAGGTCGTTCCTCTTCCGGGGCCCTTCTCCACTACAAAAACTCCATCTTCCATCGTGTGATCAAGGACTTCATGGTTCAGGGTGGTGATTTCACTCATGGAACTGGCGTTGGTGGTGAGAGCATCTATGGAGACAAGTTTGAGGATGAGAATTTCACCCTCACTCATGATCAGCCATTCTTGTTGCTGATGGCCAACGCAGGCGCCAATACCAACGGACTGCAATTCTTCATTACCACGGTGCCAACACCACACCTCAATGGGAAACACGTGGTGTTTGGACGCGTCATACATGGGAAGCTGATTGTGCGCCAGATTGAGAGATGTCAAAAGAATGAACTGGACCGTCCGTTGGTCGATTGGGTGATCCTGGATTGCGGTGAGTTGCCTGATGACTACGTACCAAGTCCTAAGGACACTGCGGATCCATACGAAGACTTCTTGGTTGATAACGAGGGCTTGGACGATGCTGAAAAGGTATTGACTGCAGTAGAGACGGTAAAGTCTGTTGGAACAGATTACTTGAAAAAAGGGGATGCAAATGCTGCTCATGAAAAGTACATCAAAGCTGCGCGTTTCTTGGAAGATTTTCAGCCAGAGGATCTTGAAAACGAAACGATCGATAGAATACACGCTGCCAAATTGGCGTGCTACTTGAATGCTGCACTTGCCGCGACTAAAGCTGGAAATGGCCGTGGTGCTGTGTCAGCCGCGAAGAGCGCCTTGGATGGCGAAAAGGTGGATGAGAAGAGCAAGGCAAAGGGCTTGTATAGGTTGGGAACAGGGTATATGTTGGTAAAAGACGAGGAAAGCGCCGAGGAGGCTTTCAAAAAGGCATTGGTGATACTGCCGGGTGATGCAGCCATTTTGCAAGGGTTAGAGAAGGTAAGGGAAGGAAGGAAGGAGAGGAGGGAGAGGGAAAAGAAGCAGATGAGAAAGTTTTTCGGATAAATGTTGGCAAAACACATGAACCATAATATAAATAGGTGTCGATGAAAAACTTAATAAAAACTACCCTGTAAAATTCTGGTAGCTCTAAGTCTTGGCTGACCCGCTGGGGATATACAGTGCACACCTCACTGTTGAAAGCCCTTAATAAGCAAGAGAACAGGGCTCAAAAATGACCCGATTTTAGGCGTAATAGATTCATAGTAAGAAAACAGGACCTGTTGAAGAATGCGATTTAATCAATCTTTGACGATTTACAATGAAGAGATCCACTGTTAGGGTATTATCAATAGCAATCACAGCAACTCATTCGTAAGCTTGAATCAATATTGTAAATTGCTCTACCTGTAAGGGTCTGGGCCTATAAGGTGACGTGATTCTAGTACTGCATAGAATACTACCCTTTTCGGTAATCACACGCTGACTAAGTATTTAAGTAAGTGTATATTTCCCGAAATATCAAGTAAGAGATAAGTTTACGTCTGAACTGAAGTGTATGAGTCCTGACACTACCTATGTAAATGCGGTTTATGACGGGTTGTTATATCTGACTGGCCCCTGCATAGATACAACTCTTCATCTTTCGATACTGTTCCGCGTATTTTTTTTATCAGATATACTTTATTGGGTGTTTTTGTTGGATTTTCACTTGTGAGCATCTATTTTATAGATCCTCAAGTGATGGTTAGTCAGGTAGTAAGATAGCTAAAGTTATCCCTTTAATGCCTACAATGTAGTATACTGCTAAACAACGTAGAACTCGGTTGACTCTCAATATATAATCATCGCGATTAAGTTACCCGGCCACCGCTGTATAATAGTACTTATCTTGTACACGTGCCTCCATTGCCTGTGTTAGGACTCACGCCCTACGCCCACTGCGTCTCGTACCTCTCCTCCGATACTTGTACACTCGCTGTAGCTGCGTATCCGATAGGATTCTGCTACTATCCGTGTCTCTTGGCACCCTAGTCGTCTAGGATTTACGTATGTCTTATACGGGAGAACCACGGACCGCTGTGAGACATTCCAACAGTTTTATATACTTTGTACAATATATATATAAAACCCCTTCCTCGATGTTCCTAAGTCATTCTCTCCATTCCTTATTCGCTTTCCCCTATCTGCATGTACGTAAGGCACCAGTTCTCGCCTGCTCTCTCATTCCCCGCCCTCGCCATGTCACATAGTCCTTTTTTTTTTTTTTATCAGATATTGTTGGTTTTGCTCGGGTGGACAGTCAGTAGATTGTCCCACGCGATGCTCAATGGGGTAGTATATAGCTAAAGCTATGGTTTAACGCTACAGGATGATATAACAAACAAACAACAACCTGAACTTGGGCGGAATG
>JACFYR010000080.1:0-13304 GCA_015708815.1 Kodamaea anthophila | reverse complement strand
ATATATATATATATATTTATAATTATAAACAAATTAGTTATCCTCCTTTATCAAGTATTTCAGCTCATTCAGGACCTTCTGTTGATTTAGCTATATTTGCTTTACATTTAACAAGTATAAGTTCATTATTAGGAGCTATTAACTTTATAGTTACTACATTAAATATGCGTACTATAGGTATACATATGATTAATGCACCTTTATTTGTATGAGCAATATTCTTTACAGCTATATTATTATTATTATCATTACCTGTATTAACAGCTGGTATTACATTATTATTATTAGATAGAAACTTTAATACAGGATTCTATGAAGTAGGATTTGGAGGAGATCCAATACTATATGAGCATTTATTCTTAAGAATATACAACTATATAGCAATTATATCCGTAGAATATGGGAACATATCGATATTAGGAGTAATTATATTTTTAACATTTATAGGTTTAACCTATATATTGTTTTATTATATACGTCGTCAGGCAGGTCGGCATACCGACATCATGAATAAAATTCATGATTCATTTAGCGATAAAAATTGAAAAGAACCATCCTGTGGATGTCGTACTTTATATAAACATGCACATGTAGAAGAAGAAGATACATCAGTCAGTTTTAATTTCAATAAATTTTATTTAGAATATAATAAAATTTATCCTAAGAATAAACTACCTGATAAATCATTTTTAGAATGGTTAGTAGGTTTTACTGAAGGAGATGGTTGTTTCACTATAACAAATAAAAAAGAATTATCTTTTGTTATAACTCAATCTTTTCAAGATTTAAATATACTTAATATTATTAAAAATAATTTAGGTATGGGTAATATAATGATTCAATCAAAAATTAATAAAACTTATAGATTTTTAATTAAAAATAAAATAGATATATATTTAATATGTTTATTATTTAATGGTAATATAGTTTTACCTATTAAACAAATTAAATTTAAACAATTTTTACTTATTCTTAATGAATATATTATGAAACATGAAGGTTTAAGTTTAAAAGCTCAAATGAATCATAAAAAAAGAATGAATTTATATGGAGATATTTATAAAACACCTACAATGTTCATAAATATTATAAAACCTATAGATAATAAAATATTACCTTCATTAAATGATTATTGAATCTCAGGATTTACTGATGCTGAAGGTTGTTTTACTTGTTCTATTTTAAATAATCACGATGTGAATTATAGAATAAGATTTATTCTTTCTCAAAAATGAAATGTTAATAAATATGTATTAGAACATATATTAAATATATTTTCCTACGCAGCTAAAGTAAATATGTCCGCCTATTCTTCAAAGAATAAATGTCCATATCTTCCAATCGAAGATATGGTGCGGGCAGATACAAGAGAACAAAGTAAACTTATTGGTTCTATTGTACCTCATTCTAAACCTAATATTTGAGAATTACGTATAAATGGATTAAAAAATTGTTTAATAATTTTAAATTATTTTGATAAATATCCTTTATTATCAAATAAACAACAAAGTTATAATATATTTAAAGAAATTTTATATAAATTAAATAATAAAGAACATATGAATCCCATATTTAGAAAAGAATTAAAATTATTAGCTAAAAAAGTTAATCCTGGTTCAAATCATGATTAAGTTTATATCGCCCGTATCTTAGATACGGGCTTGCCGATTGAAGGTTAGCGAATTAATTAGAATATTAGGTACTATCTATTCCATAAATTTATTTATGGCGGACGAGATAAAATATTTACTTTTATCTTTCATATGGACTCATCTTTTTACGGAATAAAGAAAGTAATTAAATAAGAGATTATGTAGCTATATAGAAGTATAAGGAATAAAGGATATGATTTAGTTTAAACTATGAAATAATATAAGGCAAATGCAATTGTCATTGACCTCGACAATACGTATAATACGTATTTTTAATAAGACCTTATATTATAAATATCTATTAATTTTATCGAGATAAATCATTTTATCTTATGGAAATATCCTTTTGGATATCGATAAAGGCCCATGTGAGCTATCAAATAATGATATATCATTATCCTAGTTTTTATTCATCCTTTAGTAATCCATTAGAGATAGCTGGGAATAATTATTAATCATCATTACCATCTTCAAGATATATTCGGGATGATGAATAAATTATATATATAATATATAGACGATAAAAATATAATTATTGTATAATTTAATATAGGAAACTCTTAATAGGAATATAATAATTATAGCTGGTTTACCAGCTGAATAAAAGCAACACTAGTGGAACGGTCAAAAACTTCCCTAAAGTCAAGACCGTCGGTTTATTAAGAAATCGCTACAGACTGCCTCACTGGTGGGTGACTGAAATGTTGCTTAATGTACAGTCGGAATCTTTTGTCATGAAATTAATGTTTCTTATAGGAACTATATAATTGACATGTTGATTTATTCAACATAAATATTAATGAGGGTGAAAAATTAATATATCTCATATCGAGATTTATCATTAAATATGCCGGTTATATAATAAATATATATTGAAATAATTTGATCGACGATAATGATATTTATAAAGATTTGGATTCTTTGGTCTATGTTGGCCCTTAATAATTATAAAATTTATAGTTATTACGCATTGCACTATATGCTGGGAACTTATTAACTTATTAACCTATTGATCTTCAGGTCATCATACCTGTGATGCGGATCATATAAAAGGTATATTACTTATAGTAATAATAAGTTATATATTTTTAATTACTATATATGTTTGTCATGATGATGTAATTTATAACTTTAAATGGATATATAACTTTAAAGATATGTTAAATATGACAATTGTAAGTCTATTATTATGCCAACCATCCGGTTGGCATGCCCATAAAGTGGGCGATTCCTTAATATTTATGATATATAATAGGTCATTCATTAGGATGGCATGTCTTCACAGTAGACTAAAATTAGGATATATAAATATAGCCAATATAGTTAAAATATTAAAATATGTCCTATTAAGGACTATAAGCAATCAGCAGGTAACAAACAATAGATTTATATACACATTAAAACGTTATAAATCTTATTTAGTAGGAACCTCAGAGACTACACGTGCAATAACTCTAAAAAATAAAAAATCTGATGAATCATTTAATCAATGATTAGCTGGTTTAATAGATGGGGATGGTTATTTAGGTGTATCTAAACAAGGTTATACATCTTGTGAAATTACTTTAGATTTAAAAGATGAAAAAGCTTTATATATTATAAAACAAAAATTAGGAGGATCTATAAAATTAAGATCAGGTGTTAAAGCTGTTCGTTATAGATTACATAATAAAATAGGAATGATTAATTTAATTAATTTAATTAATGGTAATATACGTAATACTAAAAGATTAAAACAATTACATCATGTTTGTTCTATTTTAAACATACCTGTTATACAACCTATTAATTTAACTTATAATAATGCTTGATTTATAGGATTTTTTGATGCTGATGGTTGTATTAGCTATTCAATAAAAAATAATAAGTATCCTCAATTAACAATTAGTGTTACTAATAAATTACATATAGATGTAGAATATTTTATTAAGATATTCGGAGGAAATATATATTATGATAGATCACAAAATGGTTATTATAAATGAACAATTCAAAAACATGAAGATATATTAAAATTTATTAATTATACTAAATTATTTCCTTCTAAAACTTCTAAATTTAATAAATTAATGTTATATAATACATATTATAAATTAGTTAGTTATAAAGCTTATAAATCTTTACCAGGAACTACTTTAAATAAAGCTTGAATTAAATTTGAAAATAAATGATCAAATAATAGCTAACATCATGAGCATATTAATTATAAAATTAATAAATAAGAGTTAAATATATAGTCCATTTAAACATATGTTTAAACGCATCCAGAGGTTATAATATGCCTCTTAATTTCACTATATGCTGGAAAGTACTATAAAATATATAGATACTCCCTCTTAAGATCAGTCTTTTCAGGACTTAGCAGGCAATCAAATAATTCTATGCTTTATGAACATAAATTTATTTATAGCCTGATACAAGACATAGTAACAAAGCTATATATATGAGTCAATCAGCAGGTAACCAATAAATATTTATATAATATTTTAGTAGGAACCTCAGAGACTATACGTGAAAATATTATTCGCAAAGGTTATATAAAACAAGTTAATTTAGTTAACAATGTAAACTCAATATATAATTTTTCTTCCACATGCCCACTTTCAGGAAATAATAATATTTCTATTCATGTCCCTGTTAAATTAAAACCATTAAATGATAATCAATTAGGTTATTATTTAGCTGGTTTAATAGATGGGGACGGTAATTTCGATAATCAAAATGGTAAATTAACTATTATATATAATATAAAAGATATTTCATTAGCTTATTGATTAAAAAGTCAAATAGGATATGGAAAAGTATATCCTATTAAAGATAAAGATGCTATAAAATATGTTTTAAATCATTCAGATGGTTTATTAAAAGTATTAAAATTAATTAATGGTAAATTAAAAACTGAGAATAAATATTATCAAGTAACTAACTATTTGTTGAAATTAAATAAATTAGTAATTACTAAAATGAATAATGATAATATTAAATTTATATTTGGTAATTTACATGATTTTAATAATCATTGATTAGCAGGATTTATTGATGCTGATGGTTCTTTTCAAATTAAAATTATCGAAAGAAAAAATAGAAAAATTCCTGAGATAAGATTAAAATTACAAATATCTCAAAAAGATAAATATATATTAGAATATATTAGATTATATATTTGCCACCCTGAAGGTTCGCATGCCGGAATCATGAATAAAATTCATGATTCATTTAGCCTTTCTTCCGGCCATGTCCACATAAAGGATGTGGGCGATATGAACGCTGAAGGTAATATTATCAATAATATTAATGATAAAGATGAGAATAAATTAAAAGGTTGTTATATTGGAAAACGTTTACATCCTAATAATAAGATTAGTTATTATTTTGAAACAACTTCTTTTAAAATGACAGAAAATGTTTTAATTTATTTAAATAAATATCATTTATGTTCTTCTAAATATTTAAATTATTTACATTTTAGAAAAGCTTTCTTATTAGTTAAAAATAAAGAACATTTAACTATTGATGGAATTGAAAAAATTAAATCATTAAAAAATAAAATGAAATATACATCAACCTCCCAGTAAACATATTAGGAAGGCGAGAGATTAATATTGATACAATGATTTAACACAATTGAAATGAGCAATAATATAAAATATAGTCCCTTCAAAGAGATAATCAAATCTTTGTTGAAAAATATTCATGCCTGCGTCAACCTAAGGGAATAACGCAGGTGAAGATAATAGATATATTATAATTATACCTGGTTTTGGTATAATTTCTCATATATTATCTACTTATTCTAAAAAACCTATATTTGGTGAAATTGGTATGTTATATGCCATGGGATCTATTGGTTTATTAGGATTCTTAGTATGAAGTCAAGTTATGGCTTTCCTTAAACGTGAGTTTAAGGTAATAAACACCACTATATGCTGGAAAGGATGATATTTATTAAATACTTTTTATAGTTTAAATGTTAATAAAAATGCCCAATCAGCAGGAAACTTTCTATCTTTATCTTATCATCCATACGAATATGCCGATTTACCCAGAGATATTAATTATTCACATTGTGAATATATCACTAATAGTGATAATCAAAATATTATGGATATACAGGCTACCCTGGTAAAATTACAAGTTAAAGATAATTATAAAGGATCCTCAGAGACTATACGTGGTGATACTTATGATTTATTTATAAAATATTATAATAAAATAATTACACCCTCTCTCGCCCTTAAGGGCGATATTCCTATTAACCCAACAATAAATAAAGAATGATTAGATTGATTTGTAGGTTTTTCGGAAGGGGATGGAGCTATATTAGAATATAACAATAATTGTAGTTTTGTTTTAACACAAAAAGATGTAACTATATTAGAAGAAATTCATAATAAATTATGTTTTGGTAATTTAAAATATTATTATACGGATGATACAAAAACACATATAAAATATGGTCGTTATATTGTTACAGGTATAAATAATATATTTTTATTATATTTAATATTTAATGGTAATTTACATTTAAAACATAGAATAACTCAATTAAATAGATGATATAAGGTACTTAATAATTATTCCTTGAAAGAACAAGCTTCTGAAAAGAATAATAATAAATTTAAATATTCAGTACCTTCTATAATAGATAATGTTAAAGAAATATCTTTAAATAATGCATGATTAGCAGGATTTACTGATGCTGAAGGTTGTTTTTCTATAAAATTATATAAAAATCGTAATGTTTCTTATGTTAAAGCTATTTTTATTTTAGATCAAAAAGAAGAAGAAGAATTATTAAATAATATAAGTGTATTATTATACAATAAAAAATTAGCTAAACTTAGAAAAACAATTAATGGAGGTATGTATAGAATAGAAATATCATGTAATCATATTGAAAGAAGTAAAAAAGTAACTGATTATTTTAATAATTTTAAATTAAAAACTACAAAAAGTAAATCTTTTGATATATTTTTAAAAATATTAGATATAACATTATCTAAACAACCATTATCTATAGATAAATATAATTTAGTAAGATCTTTAAGAAAAAATATGAATAAATTTACTATAGAAAATAAATCTATAGGTCATTCATCAAAATCATAAGTATAAGATATAGTCCTTATATAAATATATATATATATTTATTCATGTGAATATATTATTAACAATATGATTCAAGGACCCTCTCTTTAGTTCCCTTTGTAGACATGCTGTCCAAATGAACGGTCAATATAATTGAAGGGTCGACATGGATATTACTATATATTTATATAGCATCACATGTATATTGTAGGTTTAGATATTGATTCAAGAGCTTACTTTACATCAGCAACAATGGTTATTGCTGTACCTACAGGAATTAAAATTTTCTCATGATTGTATGATTCTCTCAGAAAGAATTATTTTATGATCAAAAAATATTATTATTATTCACATTTGGATCCAACGAAAGATCAACATACATTATTACCTGATTTAATTAATCAAAATATATATAAAATATTTCCTAGAGGAAATAGATATTATATTAAACCTGATAATGAAACTAAGGATTTAGTTGTATATGGATCTAATTTAAGTTCATCTTTAAATTGTAAGAATTATACTAGAATAGTTAGATATATGATAAATATACCTAATAGAATATTTTTTATATTAACAGGTTTAATTATATCTGATGGATATATCGAATTAAGTTCTAAAAAGAATTTAGAAAATAGTATATTCCTTAAAGATATAATTATTGATAATAATAATAATATTTTTAAAGCTGAATATAATAATAAAGGTTTATTAACAGAACATTCTTGTAGATTTAGATTTAAACAAAGTTTAAGTCATTTTGAATATCTTTGATATGTTTATAATTTATTATCAAATTATTGTAGTATATTACCTTATTATAAAACTTCTTTATTAGGTGGTAAAGTATTTCATGCTGTAGAATTTTATACTTTAAATTTACCTGTATTTAGTTTACTTAGATATTTATTTTATAATAATAGAATAAAAACATTACCTTCTAATATTTATGATTTAATAAATTATGAATCATTAGCACATATTATTATGTCTAATGGATCTTTTACTAGTAAAGGTATTATTTTAAATTTACAATCCTTTACAGTTCAAGAATTAGTAATGTTAATTAATGTATTTTATATAAAATTTGATATAGTATCTACTTTACATAAATCTAGAAATAAATATGTTATTTATATTACCGTTAAATCTGTCAATAAATTATTACCTCATATTGAACCTTTTATAGTTCCTTCTATGAGATATAAAATATATAACAAAATTAGATCTTCAGCTTCTTCCGTAGATCCACAACAAAGATAATTTTATATTCGTCGTCTTCGACGTCATGTAGGCGTAGCCTACGAATATAAGATTTATAATAAATAGGGATATGCTTACAAAATCAATATTTACTCGGTAAATATTAAACCTCTTTCGTTCACTTTACAGATATGTCGTACCAATGGACGGCTAATTAAAGTGAGGGGTATGTGAATAAATAATAATATTATATGGGGCAAACTCGGGGGACCTCTTATATGCCTACTTAAAAGGGAAGGCTCATCATTTAAAAATGATGAATAGAATAAGTAATATATATAAGACAATCGCCGAACTAAATCACAAACTTATATATTTACCTAATTTAGGTAAAGTAATGCCTTTATAAAGGTATTATATAAGATTTCTCCATTTTAGGAGATCTTTGGAAACTCTTGTGTAAAAGCGTAGAGATTAGATGCTCCAGGTAGTCTAAGGTTATCTTCCCTTATATTGGGTTTGTAGCTAATTGCTATGTTAACTATGATTGCCTAAGGTATAATCCTAATTCGCCAGCGATGGTAATAAGTTTTTATCACTTATTTAAGTATATATATATAATATAATATATATATATATATGAGAAGGTATAAATCAACTGTATCTGAAATGATTAAAGATTTATATAATGAGCTACTATATATGGTGGAGAGATAAGATTAGCCGTTCCAATGTTATTTGCATTAGGTTTCTTATTCTTATTCACTATAGGAGGATTAAAAACCTGTTAGTTCTCCTTTTAAAGATCACTGTATGCTGGGAACTTCTTACAATTATATTACTATTTATATATTATTACCTTATACGTCATATCTATTATGTAGGTAAATAATCGTTATCGAATATGTGAAAATATATAATTTTGAACAATCAGCAGGAAACCAACAAATATACTCTAATGAGGTAATATCTACATGTTTAATTTATGGGTTAATTAATTTAATTGGCTACTTGTAAGACATGTTTACTCTTATAAAGATTAATGTTTATATTTTAGTAGGATCCTCAGAGACTATACGTGATCCTCATAATAAATCATTATTATACATATAGATTATATCTATATCATCATAAATTTATGAATTAATAAATGATTATCCTTAGGAGATCTTTGAAAACTCTCGTGTAAAAGCGTAGAGATTAGATACTCCAGGTTTTATATAATATATTATATATTATGTTTTTTATACGCAAATTTATAGATTATACTTTATAGATTTATAAATTTAGTTCATATCTTAAAAAAACAACAAAGATATAGTAAAAAATATATTATGAGAAGATATAGTCCATTAAATTATTATCTAACTTATATGCCAACCTTGAATAATTTTATGCCTATAAAGTATAGGCATATTTGAAGATATATAATATAAAAAGATAATAATTAAGTAACAGGAGTTGTTTTATCAAATGCATCATTAGATGTTGCTTTCCATGATACTTATTTTGTAGTTGGTCAAATGGCCCTTAATAAATATATAGATTTTTATATTTATTATGAAATTGACTATATGCTGGAAACTATATTTGTAAGTTATTATTTACTATTTATATTATATATAGAATATAAAATATTTTATTGCCCGTTATACGTGCAAGTTGATCTTTCTCCTTTTTATAAAAAGTATTTTTTCTTAAAGAAAAGGATCAGTAAATGAGTAAATATTCCTCATATCGAGTTGTTGATGAAATCAACATATATAAAGTATCTTTGTAATCTTTTACAGATTACGAGAAAACTAAGTTTTCTAAAAATAGATGATAAACTTTTATTAACCTCTTTAAGAGGTATGTCAAATTACATGACGAATAAAAGTAATATAAATAGTCAAAACAATAATAATCTTTTATTCTTATATTTTATGTATCTTATATCCTTCAAGGATATATTAAAAGAGACATATACACGTTTTATACATATATGAGAATTAAATATACAATCAGCAGAAAACTGTTATATGTATTGATATAATATTACCTTAATATATGTGCGGGTAATAAATAATCGTATATGACTACATGCCGGTGTTCATAAAAATGTATCATGAATTTTTATTCATGATGCCAGCGTATTATTACAATATATATATAGCGATTTAATCGTTAAAGATTTCTCAGAGACTATACGTCAATTATTTAAATATTTATTGTATAATAATAATATAACTAATTTAATAAAAATTATACCTTTGATGTCCTATTTTAGTATTACTAAAGATAATCTCAATATGTTAGAATCAAAAGATAATCATCTTCAGGAGGATGATTCCCATTATAATTCCAAATATATTAATGTATTAAATTATAATAGTATAATAACTAAAAATATAAATGAATCAAAATTTAATAATATAAAAGATTATAAATTTTGACATTGATTTGCTGGTATTTTAGATGGAGATGGTAATTTTGATGTTAGAAATATTAAGAATAGTCCTAAAAAAGTACATATCATAGGTGCAACTAGATTAGTTATGAAAGAAATTAGAATTAAAATACATATAAGAGATATTAAAATCATTAATAGAATACAAAATTATTTACATATAGGTAGAATTAAATATGATAAAAAGAAACCATATGTTATATATAGTATATCAACTATAAAAGAGATGAAATATGTTCTTAATAATGTTAATGGTTTAATTATATTTAAATCACAAAATTTTATTAAAGCATGTAATTATTTTAATATAGAATATATTAAACCTAATTTAAATATTAAACCCTATGATCCTTATTTTGCAGGTTTAATAGATACAGATGGTTCTATTGTATTTAATTTTTCTTGTAATAGAATTGAGTGTAATTTAGAATTAAAAGATAATGAATATAGTCAAGGTATTAATTTTGATAACGTTATACCTAATTATAAACCTTTTATTATAAAAAGAAATAAACTTTGTACTGGTAAAAGATATAAAGCTATAGCTTTTAAATATCAAACAGTTAAAGGTATGGTATATTTATATCATTATTTTATGATTAATAAATTATATTCTGATTTTAAATTTTATAGAGTTTCTAAAATATATAAATTTATAGAAATAAGAAAATATAAAAAATCTCCTTTTAATTCATTAGAATATAAAATATATTCTGATTTCTTATTTGATTGAATACAATATAAAAATCCATTATGATATAAATTAAAATTTATTCGTTCCCTTCGTGGATATGATGAAAAAGTTAATGATAAATCTTTAAATTAACCCTCCTCATTCTTTTCCCCCTTGGAAGGGAATATAAGGGTATGCCGATCCCCGTTAAATATTTACCATAAATATTGGGAGATCGGCGAAGATGTAATATCTACTAATAATTCACTTGATCGAAGACATGCTGGCTTCGCTAGCCAAGGTGAATTTCATCATGAATATACATTATATTATAATTCTAATATTTAGATAAAGATATAGTCCATTTATAAATTAAAATATATATAATTTATAAGCATTTTCATTATGTTCTATCTATGGGAGCTTTATTCAGTTTAGTTGGAGGTTATTTCTATTGAGGTCCTTCAATGTTTGGATTAAATTATAATAAAGTATTAGCTGAAATACACTTCTGATTATTATTTATATCAGTTAATTTAATATTCTTACCAATGCATTTCTTAGGTTTAAATGGTATGCCTCGTCGTATACCTCAATACCCTGATGCATTTGTAGGATGAAATTTAGTAAGTAGTTGAGGTTCAATATTATCTATTATAGCTTTAATAGTTGGATTATATAGTGTTCAAGTACAATTAACTAATGGATTAAATGAAGAAGAAGAAATACAAACTACTCCTGACTTTACAGAATCTAATTTAATGAGAGATCAAAGATCATCTGATTTAGAATTAATATTAGATAGACCAGCTAATTTCCATACATTTAGTGAATTACCTATTTTATTCGCCAACACTAAAAATTAATATTTTATCCCCTGCTTAAAAGGTATGTATTATTTTTTATCGCCGGTGTTCATATCGCCCACATCCTTTATGTGGGCATGCCCTGAAGAAGGGCTAAATGAATCATGAATTTTATTCATAATCCCGGCATGTCATCCGAAAGGATGACGGTTGAATAATCTCTTTAACTTTATGTTATTTTAGATATTTATATATATATTCCTTACCCTTATGATTAATTAAATATAATCTCTCATATCATTTTATAAATAAAAGGATATCCCTAAGGGGATAAGAAGACATGCAGATCCTAAGGTCTGCAAAAGTAATTTTATATATACTTACACATATATATTATATATATGTATATATTTTAATAGGTAAGTATAATGAATTGTAGACTAATTGGCAAGTCACCTAGATTTGAGCTAGGCTTATGTACGTTCGAATCGTGCCGATTCATATTATATATATATAAATATATATGAAAATAAATTAATCACCCTCCTCCTCTTCATATCATATATTCCTAGGGAATATATTGACATAGATAGTTATAAATAAATTTATTAACATGAATCATAAATAAATTTATGTCTATAAAACATAGTTTTATTTTATAAAAATCAATAATTATTTACATATATCTTTTAAATACCTTTACTAGTCTAGTAAAGGGAAAGATAAAAATAAATAATTATATCTTAATCTAATATATAAGAAGGTATGTACCTCTTGAGAGAGTGATTAATTTATAATTTTTGTTCATATGTTAAATTATTAAATATCTAGTATATTAAAATATTATCATTAATTGATCTTCTTCTTTTAAGTAAGGAATATAAGGGAGATATAATTAATATATGATATAAAAGATATAAAATAACAAATCAATATGTTTATAAATATATAAATATGCATTACTAGCTTAATGGTAAAGCCTTATAATGTCACTATAAGTGATGTCAGTTCGAATCTGATGTAATGCGTTAAGGATAACTTGGTTTATTGGTAAAACCAAACTATTTGCTACATAGTTGCCTTAATTTAAAGGTTCAGTGTTCGATTCACTGGTTATTCGAATAAATTATCATTTCCAATATTATACCTATATAAAATTATATATTATTCCTCCTAGAAGAATATTATTAAAATAATATAAAATATGAATATCGCCGGCCTATTATAAAAATAATATGAATGACACATAGTATAATGGTTAGTACTTATTATTACGAATGATGAAATGAAAGTTCGAATCTTTCTGTGTCTGTTTAGTAGTATATAAAATATATTCGTTTATCTCCCCCATAAATAAATTTATGTCCGAGTAATCGTAAACATTACGATATAACTATATAAGTTAGTTTTCTTATATATATATATATATATAT
>JACFYR010000026.1:119112-246529 GCA_015708815.1 Kodamaea anthophila | reverse complement strand
AAGTACTCAACCTCGTCTCATTGAGAAGACATTCCGTATGGAATTGAGAGTATTCTGATACTCCTGGCAAGAAGACGTTTCGTGAATTACCCCATTTGGAATTTTGGCTAGAATTCGGAAAGATGGTGCGAAGCATTCATACTTTCGTCTTCGGAAACTGAGGTAGAAAGTTGCAAAAATTTAATATTTCGCCAAACGTTTTGGGTACTCGCTACGTGAAGACCTTTCCAGAATAAAGAAGAGATGTTGAGCATCGAACGAAGTGAGATGCGAATGTCATAAAGCAGAGTATTTTTGAGCATCGAGCGAAGTGAGATGCGAATGTCATGAAGCAGAGTATTCTTGAGCATCAACGATGCGAATGTCATAAAGTGAGTATTCTTGAATCGAACGAAGTGAGATGCGAAACAGCAAAATATTTGAGTATTCTTGAGCATCGACGAAGTGAGACGCGAATGTCATATATTAGAGTATTCCCAAGCACAGAGTGATGCGAATGTTGTAAAGTATTCTTGAGCAACGGTGATGGAAATGTAAAGTATTCTTGAGCACGGAGTGCGATCAACAATATATTACGAAATAATTGAGCAGTGACGAACAATAAAATAGCTTCTTGACGATGCAAATCTCAAGTTGAAATCTAAAAGTTTTGGAGATTATATTGACAGATACAGTTTCAATCAAAACGCATCAGTACAGATTCACAACTCAATACAACTCACTCCACTCACTCCACTCACTCATAACTCACTTCGTTCCTCATTCGTTATTCGTTCGAATGCCGATACACTATCATACAACGCAGTAGCGAAGCACTATTCTCTATTTGTTAATCGCAAGGCGATGCGAACGCATTTTATCTATGCTTCGCAGCATCAAATGTTCATAATGTTTCTGGAACGGCAATTATGTAACCGAGAATGATAACTGAACCAAGATTGCGATAAGACACTTCAGGAACGAAACAACCGGGAAAGAACAGATTACAAGGTAACAGGAACAATCACACACTACCGAAAGTATACGAGAAATATTAAGAAGTCTAGATTTCGGATTGTAGAGCATACGCAAAGCTAAGCGACTGCGAATATCGATAGGGCAGTGAGTATTAGCGACTTTTTAGCAGGAGCGAAGCGACTGCGAATATTGATATGAGAGCAGTGAGTATTCGCCATTTTTTGAGCAGGAGCGAAGCGACTGCGAAAATCTGAATAAATTTATGAGCATTGATTTGCGGCTCTACAGCTTGAGAAGACTGAATATGACTAGTTTATACTTCCATTAGGTAAAAAATGCATCCTGTTCCGTAATACATGTATACATGTCAAAACATCCTGTCTTGATCTTTGTGTATTCCGTGATCTCTACTTAAACTTTGCCAGACCAGCCATTCTTATCGTGTTTGTTCTTCGCAGTCCCCTACAGTAATCTAGAACTCGACACAGAGTCTTTGTAGCGAATTGCGTGATTGAGTAAATTCCAAAAGTTGATACATAAAGTATAGTCCGTGTGGAAATATACATCAAAGTGAGCATTGAGCAGTATACCCACCTAAAACTACACTTCCCTCTTGCTTTGAAGTAGACTCCTTTGCTTTGCACAAATTTAAGAGTCTTTTGAAAATGGGAAATGGAGTGTTGTATTAAGTCTATCAGAATGGACCATGTTGATCTGTAGTGCGTAGCACAGATTTGTGAGTACCTGACCCATTCTTCATTATATACTTTCCAATCATAATGACCTCCATTTAGTTGACGCAGTACCGTCCAGCTGCACAGGGTCTATAAATGGTGAACTCACTATGGATCGCCAAATGTAATCATTCACATAAATCACCTGGATAGCGGTGGTATAGGGATAGCGACAATAATACCCCATATACTTGCCTCTTGTATTGTGTTAGAGTAGCATTATTCACTCTGGAGTCGGAACTTCAGATTGAAGCCAGCTACATCACGTGATACTCCAAATCAGGCAACTTGGCTGCAAATCACCATAATGCGTGCAGAACACACAGACATTCAATCGTAGATGCAGTTGGTTTCAGGTCTGAAACGCTGCGCTAGCTACTGCCTGTCCATTGACCCAAAGATTTGGAACAGTGAGTGGAGCGAACTGTGCGTGTGGGAGTAATTAACGGGGAACTGTGTGAGTAAACTTAAACCGTTTGCCTAGGAAAGGGTTAATTGAAGAAAAAGGTACATCACATCTTCTTTCTGATGGTTTTATTATCTGGGGTCCAGTATTAAGTCTCAAAATAAAGGAATGCCCCGAAAAGCCATCACTAAACCCCCCGAATTTCTTATGAAAAAGTTACCCAATGTTACCAATCCCACCAATTTCTCAAGCTCACTTTGTTCGATTTTTCTTCCTTACTAAAAGTAACACTCTCAGGTCGAATAATTTCTTTCGATTACTCAACTTGCTAATCTCACGCGTGCAATACAACTTCGCGCGTTTTCATTCGATTACAAGAAATTGCTCATCTCACTCAACCTCATTCACCCTCTATCAATCTTTTATTTCGATTACTAAAGCTACTCACATTCAATCTCAGGTCGTTTGAGAGAAGCTAGCCAAATTCACTCGGTATCGCTCTATCCCGCTCACTCTTAGTTTTTTCTACACAAAGATACTCAATTCACTCTTCATACATCTTACCAATCTCACACCACATTTCGTTCGATTACTTCAAGTTACTCAATAAACACTCTCACTCTACCTCACTTCAATCAAACCTTTAGTTCACCTAAGGCTACTCAATCTCACTCTACCTCACTTCATACGTTTTTGTTCCATTATTCAAAGTTACTTGACCCAATTTGACTTCATTAGGTTCTGTTCGATTATTTAGTGACTATCTCGCTAATCTCACGCAATCTCACTCGTTCGAGTTTCTTCGATTAGCTCCATTTTTCTATTCCTTGAAGTTGCCCAATTTAATCAATCTCATATCATTCAATGCCGATTGATTACTTTAAGCTTCACTCCTCACTTCATTAAATTTCTCTAAACATTTAGAGTTGCTCAATCTCACAATCTCATCAATCTTACTACGTTGGTTTGGTTGATTCGTTTGGTTCTTTAAAGCTATTCAATCTCACGCAATCTCATTCTTTCGATCTCGTTCGATGGTTCGAATGGTTCTGTTGGATAGATTCGTTTTGTTATTTAGTTATCTCATCTCACGCAATCTCTCAATCTCATCAATTTTACTCAATCCCTCAATCTCATTTCGCTCGATTTTGTGCATTCATTCAATTACCTACTTACTCATCTCGCTGATCTCACCATCTCACCAATCTCGTCAATCTCCCTTCGTTCGAATTCGTACATTCGTTTGACTATTTAAAGCTACTTGATCTCACCGTCTCAATCAATCTCATTTCACACTTCAAGTTACTCAATTTTATCACTATACCTCAGTTCACGCGATTCCATCAATCTCAAGCAATCTCGACATTTCACATTTCCCAAATCTCCTCAATCTCAATTCGCTCGATTTCGTTCGATTGGTTCGATTGGTTCGATTGTTCGATTGTCTCGATTTTGAATATTCGCTAAATTATTTAGTGTTACTCAATCTCACGCAATCTCACCATCTCACCATTATCACTAATCTGACTAATCTCCTCAATCTCACTCATTTTTCACCCAATCTCACTTCATTTGATTCCATTGATTTATTTAGATTTACTCAATCTTACGCAATCTCACAATCTCACCATCTCACTCAATCTCACTTTATTCGATTTCGTTAATTTTGTCCATTTCCTAGCTACTCATCTCACGCAATCTCACCATCTCACCATCTCACTATTTCACTAATCTCCTCAATCTCACTCCGTTCTTTTGAATGAGATTAGCTCAATTAGTTCGATTGCTCGATTGCTCGATTGGCTCGATTTCGTGTATTCGTTTGACTGTTTAGAGCTACTCAATCTCACGCAATCTCACAATCTCACAATCTCACTTCGTTCGATTGTTCGATTGTTCGATTGGCTCGATTTCGTTGTATCTCTCCACTGCCACCTCCAACATCCCCACTGCATTCCCCTCCAACAGCTCCCCATACTTCCCCCTCACCCTCTCCAGCATATCCCTCACTCTCCCCAACACCTCCTCCACCTCACTTCTCCTTCTCACCACCACCGGAGCCCTCTTGATACTCACAAAAAGGTTCAAGTACGCCGAAAGAGTATTAAACAACTGGGGATTAAACACCGGCTCCTTATCCACAAACACCTGATCCACGGCCCTATTTGCAAGGCCCACTATATGGCCAAACTTTTCATCGTCCAACACATAGAAGGTGGTGGGCTGGGGCGGTCTACTGGGAAGAGGAGGAGCCACGGAGAGCTCGGCAAAAGAAGATTCCAAGTTTCTCTTCTTTTGAAGCATCTCCTTGAGGATACCCACCAACGAGGCCTCCACATTATAGGGACAGTTCTCCAACAGGTCCCTGAGGAACAGGTACAGAAGCTGCTCCGGCAGCACGGCGAGAAGGCGCGAGAGAAGCGTCAATGTGGCCACGGCAAACCGCGGCAGATCACGGGTGGTGGCATAGATGTAGAGAAGGACCTGCAAATACACTTTGAGGAGGAGGGGGGGGAGCGACGACACCTCTACCGCAGCATTGCTGCTTTTGATGAGCGCATACCACAGCCAAAACACCACCACGTCGAGCGTGCCCTTGTTGAAGAATACAGAGCCCACCATGGAAGGAACAACAAGGCGTAGGGTCAAGCAGAGAGCGTCGTAGATGGAGAGGGGGTCATTGTACTGGCGATCGCGCGCGGTGGTGTATGTGTGGATATCGATGATGCCGAGAATGGAGTCTTGTATTTTGGTATCGCTGAGGGTGTGAAGGATGGTTTTTTGGTAGTTGGAGGTGAGGAGGTGGAAGAGGTGGGAGAGATTGTCATTTTCATTTTGATTCCCAGCACCAAAGGTGCTGGGAATGCTTTCCCTTGCATCCTCATCTCCAATTTCCTTGGTACCATATGATTTTTCAGATTCCTTGGTTACTTCAGTAATATTTTCCTCAATTTCATTTGCTGAACTGTCCTTAGTTTGACTTTCCTCTTGCTTTTCCTCTTTCTTCTTTTCCTCTTTCTTTTCCTCTTTCTTTTCCTCTTTCTTTTCCTCTTTCTTCTTTTCCCCTTTCTTTTCCTCTTTCTTTTCCTTCTCTTCTGTCTCCACCAACTCTCTTGATTCCTTTACAAACTCACTGAATGTCTTTTCCGGCTCGATATCATACAGTAGCGCCAACTCAGAAAGCCTGTCAAACACCGGCTGGTCGACCTTTAGGTGCCCATCGGCACGCAAGCCCGTGTACAAGTCCAAAGCACACCCCGACTGGGCATTCCTGCCCAAAATGAATAGCGAATGGGTTAGAAACGACCTCAAGAGTTTCCCCTGGAGGTACTCCTCATCGTTGGCTACACTTTCGGGTGTTTCGGGGAGTTTTTTGGGACTCGAGTACCCCCGTGCAAATTGGTAGAATCGCTTGAGAACAAACTGCACGTTGGTGTGGGGGTCCTTAGAGAGCGTGTGGGCGAGACTCACAAACGCAGAGACCGCCATGGCGAGAAATTTCGACGGATACATGGTTTCGATCCTTCTAATGGAACTATCCACCAACAGCACCAAGCAGTGGAGTTTGATGTCGAGAAACTTCATTTTGGATTCGTAGTCGTCAACATAGAGCCCACAGTTAGCAATGTTTAGCGCCGACACCAACTCGCAGCCCTTGAGAAAGAGTTCCTTGGGGTTGCCGTGGATGGCCAATAATTCTAGAATCCGAAACACATTCGTGACACATGGCGCGTAGCGGATTCCGTGGCCGAGATTCGCGTCGCTCTCGATGCATGCCATGAGGACCTCGGGAAGATCCCATCCGATTTCGTAGGTGAGCTGGTGGTTGTCAGAGAGGATGGAGTGGAGTTTGCTGAGGATGAGGTCGCGGGTGGGGGGGTCGGCTTCCTGGAGGTAGACGTCGATGAGGGTGGAGTAGGAGAGGTAGTCGCCGGTGGAGATGGCGGTGGCGGCACCGGAGGAGAGGTTGGAAAGTAAATCCATTACAATGAGCGAAGCGAATTGTTATGGATTTTTGTTGCAAGAATAATTGCCACATTGAGCGGAGCGAAATGTGAGAAACAAATAGAGCCTTAATCTATTGTAATACAATAATCACATTGAGCGGAGCGAAATGTGAGAAAGTGGTACAGTGAGAGTAATCAATTGTTAAACAATTGGTGAACATTGGCGAACATTGAGCGGAGCGAAATGTGAGAATTCATATGGAGAGCGTAAATCTATTATAATACAATGGGCTAACATTGAGCGGAGCGAAATGTGAGAAAGTGGTACAGTGAGAGTAAATCAATTGTTAAACAATTGGTGAACATTGAGCGAGCGAAATGAGAGAAAATCTTTACTGTGAGTATAAATCAATTGGCCTATGATTTATTAATTGAGTGAGTGAAATGTGGGAAAGTGGTACAGTGAGAGTAAATCAATTGGCCTATGTCAGCTGAGTGTGCGAAATGTGAGAAAACAGATAGAGAGCTTAAATCTATTGTATTGGCGAACATTGGCTAACATTGAGAGCGAAATGTGACAAAATCTTTACATTGAGTATGAATCAATTGACCTATATTTATTAATTGAGTGGGTATTCACACTTTAGTTGGGGAAATAGCGTAGATCTTACTTATTCACAGAAATACAAAGTATTTATGCCAGCAGTAAACCTGAGATAACCTGAGCATAAACCTGAGCGAAGCGAAGGTTTATGCGTTTAAGCTTAGATCACACATTCGAATAAACCCTCGCTTCGCTCGGGTTTATCTTAAATCACTCACTCGATAAACTTCGCTCAGGTTTTCTTAAATCACTCATTCGATAAACCTTCGCTTCGCTCAGGTTTATGCTCAGGTTTATGCTCCACCTGAAAGGGGAATCGAAAAGGGCAACCTTGATCCGTGAAGTTACATGCCGTGCTAGACTCCCAGTTCGTAACAGTTTTAGTGATTTGGCAACAATTTCGCTTCGCTCAATTGTGGGATACTAGTTATTGTGAGTAAACAATTGGGGAACGAACATTGAGAGACTGAAATGTGAGAAACTTTTATAGTGAGAGTAAATCAATTGGGTGATTGGCGAACATTAAGTGAGCGGAATGTGAAAATTGTTACATTGAGTATGAATCAATTGGCCTGATTTATTAATTGAGTGAGTGAAGTGAGACAAAATTGATACCGTGAGCATAATTGGCCAGCCATTGTTCGAACTTTGAGAAAGCGATGTCAAAAATAAATATACTGGACACCATAGATAAATCTAAGCGTCCTCTGGACATAGACCATGAGTGTCCTCTGGATACGCGTCCTCTAGACACGCGTCCTCTGGATACGCGCCTGGAAACGCTACCTCTAGATCAACCCATTCCCCCTACCGAGCAAGACAAAATTACAGTGAGACTCCTGCCCATTGGGTCCACGCCTGCCATCAAGCCTAGAGTATTCAAGATCGCTGCAGACCTGACGGTACTGGGCTTGTCCAAGTTTGTTTGTAAGAGGTTGCGCCACAATGGCCAGTTGCATTTGTACGTGCAGAACCTGTTTCTGCCTACGCCAGACGAGGTTCTAGGGGATTTGTTTAAGTTGTTTAGGACGGGGGGAGAGTTGGTGGTGGGGTATTGTTTTGGTGTGGCGTTTGGGTAAGCATACAGTGAGCGGAGCGAACTGTATGCGAAGCGAACGAAGCTAACGAAGCGATCAGATAGAGTGTAGTATACAGAAGGTCGAAATCGAACACAATGAGCGAAGTGAGCATACAGTGAGCGGAGCGAACTGTATGCGAACAAGCGATTAGATAGAGTATGTAGTATACAGAATCCGAAAATCAAACGAGTGATTTGAGCAGAAATTGTCACAAATCAAACGAGTAGACTTGATCAACGAGTGAGTATTGAAGTGGCACAGAAATTGTCACAAATCAACAAGTGTGGCAGTAACAGAAACTGTTTGAAAATCGAACCAGTGATTGTATTAATTCGTATGGACCGAGATTTGATCAATCTCAATTCGAATGACTAGATTTAGTAGAGGGTCGTTTTCCAGGAATTCTCTCTTCAACAGTTCAATAGTCCTAAAAACTTGGTCCAGTGATACTTGAGGAGAAATTCTCTAAAATCAAAGCTGCCAGGGCTACGGGCCTGGGCTAGATGGTTACACGTGATACTACAACCAGCTGTTTTCCGTCCAAGCATTGCTACTGTTCTAAACAGTCACTTGTAATAGAGAGGACGTCGATACGTTCGACAAGAATACTACTCATCAAGGTGACCATAGAGTGGATCATTTTCGATAGCTGTGATATAGGAGATCATCGTACAAAATGAACAGGTAGTGTTCTGGGTACACCTTCTCTCTGGGTGAGAGAAGGTGTCTGTGACTGTCAGGTGATACCTTCGTACTGCATATAAGGAATTTGTAAATGCACTATCGATTCACATGAAACACCCTATGCGTAGTCAGATATCGTGCAGACCTCGGTAACAAGATTCGTAACCAAGCGTATACGAGTATTTCTAAAAATGTGTAGGTTTAACAGCATACACTTGATAATGGGTGCAGTATATTCCGCGAAGCTCGCTATATACCTAGTTTCCCAGTCAGTTAGAGGCTAATCTCATGTGGATACCTACCAGAATAATACTAATAACCATGTGGTATCCCTACCAGAATAATGCTAATATCCATGTGGATTCCCTACCAGATATCTACCAGTAGTACAATGGGAACTTTTTCTTATTCTACGTAGTCAAAGAACAACTTCTCACGGTCGGTCTGAGCACGCTAAATGATCTTTTAAAGCCCTTTCTATGAAGTGGCTAGTAGACAAAGCATACAGTGAGCGGAGCGAACTTCATGCAAATATATTACTATTTTTTGCAACAGTGATCAAAAAGATGGACAGCCACAATACGATTTACTCAATAGAAGAACTAGACAAGCGTCGTTCGTTTTTGTTGCGATATAGGACAGTAGACGTTCGAATTGGCTTAGAAATGCCAACATAGTAAGCTTTTTCTGGTTGGGCATTGTATTGCTTGACAAGAAATGTTAATGAGAATAGAAGTATATTCTTCTGGATACTCGGCAAGCTTAGTCATGTATAGAATATATCTGATGGCTGCCTTAGTTCACTGCTTTGGATAAATTGCCCTCAGCCAAGAGAAATGTTGAAATCTGAGCATATCGAAATACGTGCTACATAACAAATCGAAAGCTAACATGTGGTCTGTTTATCCATAAACACCTTGGACATTCAAACTTTTCCAAAAATCTGCACTTTTGAATGAGCATCTACAATACTGGGACAGTGGCTAGCCACTGTGAGAAGAAAAGGTGTTACCGAATAGTCATTATGAGGTAATGAAGGCCTGATACTGTATTGAATAATGAGTATGAAGTAGTCGTGACTACTCGTTCGCTTTGTTGCTAATCAAAGTACATAAGCCATAAAGTTCAATACAATCAAGTTCTTAATTGTTCAATGGAAGCTAGTATTTGCAAACCATTCCTTATATTTGGTCGGGCATTTCCTCACGTGATCTTTAATCGTAATTCTCGCCAGATTGTCCATACGCTTTGGTCCACTTGTGTTTTTTGATTGACGGTGTCGATCGCCTTCTATTACTCATTCATTTATGCGAATTCAATTTGGGAATTATGTGATTACAAATGACGTAAATCTGTTAAACACTAGGTAATGTTACTACGGTGTATATACCAACGAGCAGGAGCCAGTACTGATTAGTCAGTTGGACCCCCACAAACCCCTATTTCAATTCCCTTCGGTTGAGTACTCCATACTCAAAACACCACAGATCGAGGCGGTATCCGTAGGCTTCTTTAGCTATAAGGTTATTGTTCAAACGCTCTGAAGTGACTCAAGAAACATACACAATGTGGCTTTGTGCCTTGAACAAGAACAGCCAATTGGCCGCATAATTGCAGTACTGGTCCTGCCATACCTGAAACGTAACCAACTGAAAAGATCCGTTAGACTTTTTTGACGAGGCCAGTCTGAAAATTGACTCCTAAATAAATTCATCTACTAAGAGTATGTATGACACTTATGTCCGGTGGCTTTAAGGAAAGCATACAACTAGCCTGTCTGAGTACATGTCCAGTAAGTCTAGTACAGTCCAGTCAGTCCAGTCAGTCCAGTCAGTCCAGTCAGTCCAGTAAATGTCCGTAGATGTCCAGTCCTGTCTACGCCCTGTCTACGCCCTGTCTACACTTTTCGACCTTTTCTATACAGGACCTCGTCTAAACACCTTTATCTATTATAATCCTTGTATTCCTTGCATACCTTGTCATTATATTCCTTGTAAACCTTGCATACCTTGTCTATTGTATACTTTCATACCTTGTCTATTGTATTCTTTCATACCTTGTCTATTATATTCCTTGTATCCTCTACAGCCTCGTTGATAAAGTTCATCTACTACTGTAATTTTCCCCTATTCACTCTTCCGAGGAAACATTCCTGTGGTCTGCTTTTTCGTCCAATTTCAGCGATATAAAGTTTCGCTCCATATAAACTTTAGAGAATGCCGTGCCATACGACCCAGTTGCGTGCAGTTTAGCGGGCTACAGGCGTGGGCTCACTGGTGGGAACTGGGTTTGTGGGCTTTCTCAGAGTTGATTTCTTATTACTCCTACTTTGAAATCTAACTAGGGCACTTTTGTACAATTCATCACGCAGTGACAATACTGCAGCAGTGTTCTTCAATTTGTTCATTTGTTCGTCCATTCGTCGACTCGTGAGGGCTATAGTGATTACATAATCAGCACAGCCTCGATGCGGGTGTGCATACAACTCGTCACGTGAAGAAAAATTTGCACAATGTCGGAAGACCAGTCAATCGTATTATCCATCTCTACCGCTACCCCTTGAGACGACTGATCCACCTGCCAAGCCTGCTAACAGGCTTGTCTCTTTCTGGCTTATCTTTCAGGCTTATCTTTCAGGCTTTCAGGTGTCGCCATATGGCTCAGTGGCCGCCTGTCCGACACCGACACTTTTTTTTTGGCGCTCCGACATTTATGTCTGCTGACATAAGCTCAGCCGGGTATGCCCATCCATCCCGTGCTTCCATAGCAACTACGTGGTGGTACTGCAGGAGTATCGCAACCTCTGGCCTCGTACCAAACCCACGTGCAAGCTCGAGCTTGTCTGGAACAAGACGGAGAATAAGGCACAATGAATTATCTCGTAATTGAAAGGCGATGGTTGAGTCGGCCGAATAATTAGTATGGGTACAGGAGAGTACGGAAGATTATGTAAGTCTGAGTCAGAATCTATTGGGCTGTCTATTAATTTACTGAATCAGTTTAATTGCGCTCTAAAGGGTATATGGTGGGGTGAAGGGATCTGAAAATATCCTGTGAAGAATCCCATGTGTCCCCTGTGAAGAATCCCCTGTGAGGTATCCCATGTGAAGGACTATTCCTGTGAGGTATCCCATGTGAAGGGCTATTCCTGTAGAGTCTATAAGAATGTAGGAACTGTTGCATCCTCGACTCATGGCACAATAATTTGGCTTGACGAAAGCCAAAAGTGAATTTTGCCCAATCCTCGGGTCCGAGCACCTGCCATGGCAACATTGATTGCCTCCAATCCCTGAACTGGCCCGCCTCATACCGGTTGTGTCGGGTGTATTTACTCGATTCGCCAGATCACTGCCAAATCCGTCTGTAAAATATTCTTCTCAAAAAGAAACACCATATCAGATGGGATGAAAAGTATTAGAATGAAGAGTAGTGGATATCCATCCATCAGAAAGATGAGGATTATTCCTCGATATTCATTGTAATACTCAGTAGTACTCAGTATATACTCAGTATACCCAGTAGTACTCAGTATACCCAGTAGTACTCAGTATACCCAGTAGTATACTCAGTATACTCAGTATACCCAGTAGTATACTCAGTATACTCAGTATACCCAGTAGTATACTCAGTACTCAGCAGTATACTCAGTATACTCAGTACTCTATCCTGTTACTCCTCCTTACGTATTTATTACTAGTAGAAAACAAAATTAGCCTCGCCACTCACCACAGTCACTGTGCAACCATCGGAGCCGTTACCATTGTACGAGCCACCCTCGTACTTACACGAGCCAACGACGTTCGAACCTTCAGTTCCAACAATCTTGATGTTGTAGTTGGGCTGGTTTTTGTTGTTTGGGTTGGGAATCAAAGACAAGTAAGTCAAGCCATCAGTTTTACCGGCACCCAACACGACTGGGGCCCAGTTACCAACACCCGAGCCTTCTGTACCCCAAATACAGCCGTCCTCGACGGAAACACCGGCATTGTTGACGTAGTACTGAGTGGAAGTCTTACCACCCTGCCACTTAAAGTAGGTGGCCGAGTCCACAACCGCAGCTGGAGCAGAGCCTCCGCTGGACAAGAGGGTTGGGATGTTCATGTTCTCAGAACCAGGGTAGTCGGTTCTGCAAATGGCCACATCCTTGGACAACTCACTCTTGAAGGACGCCGTCTGAGCACCCCATTCACACAAGTACTTACTGTTGCTGTTGCTCTTGTAGAGCTTGCCATTCTTACAGTACAATCCACCCACAGACATACCGTTGGATGGCTGGTTGTCGGGCCACTGGGTCTTGGACATACCGGCCTGACAAGCGTAAGAACAGTAGAAGCCATCCTTACAGGTGCTGGAGGTGTCACCATTCTCATTCATGATGGTGGTGTAGCCTCCGTTAAGACCAGAGACCCAGTCAACAGAAATAACACCTTGTCCGGTAGGAAGAGTGGCACAGTCATGGACACCATCTTCAAACTCCTCGGTAGGGTCAGCAAATGGAGAAAGGTCTCCAGAGATACCACCAGAGGAGGATCCAGAGGAAGAGCTAGAAGAGCTAGAGCTGGCCTGGGCAGAAGAAGAGCTGGCCTGGGTAGAAGAGCTCACACTGGAAGAGGTCGTTGGAGCCTGGCTGGTGGTGGTGGGGGTAGAGCTGGTCTCAACAACGGCCTTTTGGGCACCAGCGGTAGGGGTGGTGGTAGCCTGGGTAGCCAGATCGGTTGGGGTGATCGGGTTGCCAGAACCGTCAACGTAAACGATCTTGGTAACCACAGCGTTTTCCCTCTTGTGCTGGTGCTGGTGTTGGTGAACAGGGATGGCGGCGACGGCGGAGGCCACGGCGATTAAGGAAAGTAACTTCATCACTGGGACGGGTATAATGAAAGACTGCAGTGGGATGTTTTTTTTTTGTGTGGGCTAGTGCAATATATATTTGTTTTTCGGCAATTGGGTGGCAGAATTTTTCAAATCTGTGTGTGCGTTTCTTTTTGTGGCGGTAGCTTATTTACGTAATTAGCGAAACGAGTAATCAGACAAAAATCTGAGCCCTGGACCATTCGGCTGCTTAGGTAAGGCACCCCCGTCGTAGGGTTGCAGGCATGCCAAACCGAAGAAGCAGAAATGGCACCCATTCGTTGTGAGGAGAACCAAATACGGCCGGGTGTGATACGAGTATGTAGGACTTCTCGGTGCAGACAGTGCCACATCTGAGCTATCCAAAAAAATAAAAATGTCCGATTCCCAATCCGTCAAAAGGCAGCCGTACTGGGATGAACTTTATTGGATACTCAAGAATGGGTGCAAAGAGAGAAAGTTAGTTATGTATTTGTTGTTCTGTCTTAAAGTTATTGTGTCCTGACTGAGATCCTATTGAGTTGTTTATTGTGTCCTGTATATGATGTCCTATTGAGTTGCCTACTAGTTGTCCTAGTTGTCCTAGTTGCCTACTGGTACCTCCTGTCTGGGAGTCTCTGCATAAGCCTGCTTTTGTCTGCATCCGGACCATGATTTATCCCTTCTCATAAAAGGGACAAAGCCAAACAAAGCTAATTAATTGGGGGACAAAATCAACCATCAGGTACATTGTTCACAATGATTGTTTGTATTTATACCTATAGGGAAAGCAATCAACAAAGCAACCCGACTTCCATTATTCATCTCGAAACACTTCTGACACTCACATGCGTCGTCAATCATAGAACGCCCAAACCATATTCCACACAGAAAAAAGAAACCTAAAACGGCCATCAAATAGGAAGACTGTAAATAGTACAGATGTAGTCATCATGATGCAACAAGGGAAAAGCTAAACCTTATTCGTTGCACTAAGTGGTCGTAAAGTGGATCTGGGAGAACGGCATTTGATGTGTAATTGTGAAAGAACATACGGCAGACATAGACAGACACAGATACTGTAGACAGATACTGTAGACAGATACACAGATACTTTGACATACATACTGTAGACAGATCTGTGAGATACTGTAAGATACTGTAAGGTACTCCGATATTTCCAGAACCATTGTTATTGTGACACCAATCTGAAATACTATTGTATACACAACCATTCGCAGCTGATCGGATCACAGGCAAGACTACTGCATTTGGACCACTTGGTAACGAGAGCTCCTCAAGTGCTAGCAGACCGAAGATGTTTCCAGTTCTCTGGGTGTTTGTAGTCTAATCATTCATCAGCTTTCTCACAGCTCGTAATACCAAATCCGTCTACATCTTTTAACGGCTTGACGCTCCATCATCAGCCTCCCATAAAATTCAAAAATACAAACCGGAAATAAACCAAACATACCACAAGGGTCACATGATGCGTTAACCAGCGACACACCACGGATCGACGTCGGTGCATCGACATGTCGACATCACCGACTATCGATACTATCGACGCTATTGCACCGACACATATCAAGCATCTATTTTAGTACCTCATACAGAGTATGGAGGTAGCATGAGGACAGCCAGACGAAGAGGACAACCAGAGGACAAGAGATTACCGAGCACCACCTTAGCATCACCTTGGACAGGTTTCAAACGATTGAGCCATATAAGACTCGAAGTCAAATTTTACTCATACGCACAGTTAGCGAAGTGAACTGTGATCACTCATTGAGTATTCAAACGATTGGCTTCGTAAATCGTTTTCAGTCGTTTGTCTATTGTGTTTTGCACATTCGCCCCACTCGTTGAGCTGATTCATTGACTACTCAAACGATTGGCGAAGCCAATCGTTTGTTGATCTTTCGTCAATGTCTTTTGCACATTTCGCTTCGCTCATTGAGCTGACTTCATTGGCTACTCAAACGATTGGCGAAGCCAATCGTTTGTTAATCATTTGTCATCGCACAGTTCGCTTCGCTCACTGTGCTCAGGTGGTCCCCTCATCCTCTATCCCCAAATTAAACCACGGATGCTCCATCGCCTCCACCGCCGTCATCCTCTCTGCCGGATTTATCACCAACAACTTCCTCAACATATCAATAAAAAACCACCAAAACGTAAAGTTCCCAAAGTTGATATGCTTGTTGCGCTCATAATTCACCAGCAACGGATAGTCAAAGTCAATATCCAACCCTATGCGCAGACTCACAAATCGGTCAATCCGTGCAAGCTCCTTCACACTCTCCACAAACTTCTCTGGCGTCCTTTTCGTTGGAAACCGCAACGTGAGCGAGTTTCTCGACGTGGTCTCATCATCAATAATCACGTCATCGTCATAGTCCTCGCTCTCCGTTTCCACCTTGTACATCTCATCAGCATCGGCATCGTCGGTAAAGTACTTCAACCCACAGTCGTTTCCCACCAGTTTCAGGCGTCGTACCATGGACTTATCGATACTATACCCACACACCTGTTCAATCATGGCCAAGTGCTCCAAGTTGTCGTGAGTGCGAAATAGTGGCTCGCCAATGAGGAGCTCCACAAGAATGCACCCAATCAGCCACATGTCACAAGGAAACAGCCAGCCCACACCGAGAACAATCTCGGGCGCACGGTAGTGCCGAGTGGACACAATCAGCGGGTGGTACTCGTCATCAAAGATGGCGCTTCCAAAGTCAATCACCTGGATCAACGGGTCCTTCAAGATGCGCAGGTGCCGCGGGATCTTTTTGTCGTTGTTTCCCGAGAGTTTCTGGTACAGCGACATCAACGTGGACGACTTTAGCGTCTTGCGCGTGTGCAGATCGTCGTGGAGTAAAATGTTTTCCGGCTTCAAGTCGGTATGGATGAGATTCAAGTCGTGGAGAAACGTTACCGACCGGATAAGCTGCTTTCCCACGGCCTGGATATGGGACCCAGGGTACGCTATGAACTTGTTTTTGCTCAAAAAGTCGTAGAGCGAGATCTTGAGGAGATCCGTCACGATGCAGATGTGTCCGCGGTAGTCAAAGCATTCGCGGAGATGGATACAGTGGTTCAAGTTTTTATTGTCAAACTTCTTCAATGTCGACAAGACACGCAACTCGATTTTGGCTGCGTCGCGGTACTTTTCAATGTTCTTGATGATCTTGATGGCCACGTGCGTCCGATTCACCCGGTCGTAGCACTCCACAACCTTGCCAAATGTCCCCTGGCCCAAAAGCTTGATGATGATGAATCGGTTGGCAAACTCGTCCTTTTCTTCAAACATGTAGTGGCCATCGTCGTCGTCGCAAGGCGGGAGATCCAGCCGGCACGGAATTACATTGGTGGTCACCTCCCCGAGCTTGGGGGAGCGCAGTACATAGTCGGAGGGAATCTTGCGGTAAAAGCACTTGACTTGGGGCAATTGGGGAAGAGAGTTGGTGCGCTGTTTTCTCGGTGGGTTCACATTAAACATGTTGTATGCGGCACAGGCCTCCTTGTCGAGAAAGAGAATCAGGTCCAGGTTTTTCCGCACGTTGCGCTCGCCAACAACAACCAAGTCGTAGTCGTTTTCCTCCTCCATGCGATCATCTTCCTCAATGTCCTCAAAGTACTTGGGGTGGAACATGCTCGAGTACGAGGGGTCCGAATAGTCGAGAAATCGGTCCTTGTGTGTTGTGGGAGGGGTGATCATTACTACATCTCCATTGGACCCGTTGGCGTGTGTGGTGGTGGTCCCGGTCGTAGGGGGGGCTTTTGCATCACGGCCTGTATTGAGCATCTTGTTCAGCTCAAACAGGTCGCTTAGCCCGCGTGGTCTTTTTCTATTGGTGATCATTGGTAGGATGGATAAAAGGTGGACGGGAATGTTGAACACTGCTCAACCAGTAGTCAAGCAGATGGTAGTATCAACCTATGATCCTAGTGATCGATATGTCAATCTATTATCAGTGATCGATATATCAACCTATAGTGATATCTTCACAGCAAGTATGAGATTTTGTGCCTTTGTGCTCCTCAGCCAGTAGCGCAATCACAGCGTTGATAGTGTTGCTGTCTAGCAGTCTGTAGAATGGGTGGCCTGTATAGATCAGGGGTCGTGTTTCAGCTCCGTAGTTAACCAGAGTGAGTATCACTGAGTTCTGGGTTACTGATTCTAATTGAATGAGTCTGTTTCTGAGTACGTGAGTACTGTCTGAGTACTGTTGACTCTTGTCTGTCTGTTGTCTGAGGACTGGAACGTGTTCGACTATGTCGAGACTTATCCCCTATCAATTCTCTGCCTTACAGTCTACCGTATCACAGTAGTCTGTCCAGGTATAGTTGTATCGGCGACTGTATCTGCACCGAACGCTGAATATCGAGTGTGTGAACCTTTTTCGAAAAAGTGGGAGGCGAAAAGCACCCTCGATACCCCAAGGTAGTGTGTGGGCTGAAAATGTATATTATTCACTGCCGGCGAGAAGATGCTACGGGGCTTGCTCAATGCACTCCAACGATTCCGCAACCGTCTTGGGGGCCGATAGTTGCTGGGGCAATGCGGTGATACAAAACCACGTGGGTCACGTGAACGGTCCAAGGAGTGACCTCTCCCAGAATGGCAAAATTACCGTGCAGGATCACCTAAAAAACCTAAAGATAAAGGATAAAGTGGATGGTGGTAGTAGGATGGTGCTAATATAGCAGGATAGTATGGGTAGTAGGACAGTAGGATGGTGCGAGGATGAAAAATTGACGATTGAGGACTGAGTATCTGAGAATACTGATAGGGAGATAGTCGGAGAGAATAGGAGATACTGAACACTGGAGATAGCTAAAGCAGAAACTACACCTGCAAGGTTCTATGTAGGCTCCATAGCATCAACGAACTTCGCTTCGCTCAGTTCGTTGCCTATATAGATTCCATAGCATTACGAACTTCGCTTCGCTCAGTTCGTTGACTGGTGCAGACCAGTTTTCAGGGTCAAGTCATCGATCAGCTCGACGTCTCGAACTTTAAGTTAAATGTTGGACCCCCAACCCAGAGCTCAGAGTAGTAAAATATTAGTAATCTGAACTCCCTCTCTAAAAGTTTGTTAGCCGTCTAAAAGCTTAAAAGAGTATGATTGAATAGACGGTAAATCTAATAAACTTTCTGGCAGGCCATGTACTAAGAATTGCACAGTGTTAACGTAATTGCATAGCACACTTCATGACACTTCCAATGTGCACTACTCCATAATGACCCTTGAAGCACTTCATAATACTTGCAATGGATGCACATCCAATGAATCACTCATAAGACACTTCCGAATCACTCTTCCACTTCACTTGTTGAACACTTCAATGTACTAATTTATAATTAACACAGAGCTAATCTAAGTAATGCTATCCTCTCGTGTACAGCGCTGCCCTAGAAATAGAAAAAACCCTAAAGATGGCACAAGAGGCAGCCGATCCTACCTAGTTCTGGAGTACACGCACAAATATGCCCATTTTAGGATTTAACACGTATATACTTTTGGGACCTTTGATTAGTTCCTTTGTTTTTGCTTTCCAGATTGTGCCGGTTATTCCCTATGATCCATGAGAAATAACCATACATTCCAGACAGGCATAACTACCCTACCAGCATTATCTGAAATCCTATTAATGGCAACCTATTACTCTTACTAACCATTTTTCTGACAGACTATCAATCTATCCAACCTATTAATCTGACAACCATAATCTGACAAACCATAATGAAATCCTATGAATCTGACAAATTATAATCAAGCTCAGATCAAAATTGGTTGGTTTTATTGACTCTCCGCTTGGGTCTCTTTGATATCTAGTCAAGTAGTGAGCGAAGCAAACTACTTGAATAGTTGACACAATACTCACTGTTTGAATGAATAGGTTGGATTAAATTTACATTCAGCGTTCTCTGGCCTCAATGGGTTTTGAGAGCTCCTACTTGCCAGTGATATATTGACTGCTATTGACTGGCAGTTATATTTTCAGGCAATAAAGTGAGGAAATCTTATTTTAATGAAGGGGGAAAGAGATTATTCCGAAGACAACCCATTCGTATTTACCGAAACCAATCTAAGTCAATCTTATTTGCCACTTCGCGGCAAGTAAGAGAACTTTGCAAAGAGATCTTAAGCCAATCTTGGTGAAATAGATTAGAAAAATGAGATGAGGATGGCCTTTCGAACAGAGGGGTAATTAAGAGGTGAGTTCCTAAATTCCTTGGACAGTGACTTTCGAGCTTCTTGTAGGGCGACGTTGAGCATCTTTGGAAGGTGACTTTCGAGCTTTTACTGTAGTTTCGAATTTCTTTGGGGGCCACTTTCGAACTTTAAGTGGGGGCCACTTTCGAGCTTTTAGTTGGTTTCGAGCTTCTTTGGGGGTTTAAGTTTCTTTGGACGGTGCCTTTGAGCTTTCGACGGAGATGATAATTTTGCTTCATAAGGGATTCACTTGCTAATGTTCATTAGTAAAGGAATTCACTCACTCGCTTCGCTCGCGTTCGCTGAATATCCGTTGACTCTTAATCTGAAATTTTTCAGCCCAGGTAGCATACTATTCACCTATAATTCGAATACGTGCGGTGTGCATTGGATACTCTACTGTAGCACTTTCCTCACTTCCTCGCCGTCGCTGTTGTTCGTATATTATGCATGAGTGCAACTTTAAGACGCACTACTTTGCGATACAAAGTGAATAGCATGCCATCACTTGGTTGAGAATTAGTGGGCGAAGCGGCTGCGGAGCCAGTGTGAATACATAAACACTAGAGCACAAGTAATCGCATCTGGTGTATAGACAGTGGAGAAAAATTGCCTTACCTCAGCCTACTGAAAGTCATCTGGATTACTTCCACAGATAGAACATTCCCAGTCTCATTTCAATCCGTTTCAAGGTATTTTTTCAATCGATTTAGTGATGGTCAATAGACGAAGGCTTTGTGAGACAACGTCGGGGTAATGATATCAGTCAATCGTGAGTGCAGGCTGATTTCCTGTCTCGCTCAGTTAAATAACTCGAGATTTTTCAATGAATCCTGTGTCAGAATTGATATCAAGTGAATCCTATTCGTAATTTCATTTAGTGAATAAATTAGTGATTTTCATTGTTCTATTTTCAAGTTTAGTGAAAATCTTGTCTCAGAATCGTGATTTTCTATCAGTTTGTGGATCTTGTCTAAATTGATTTCAATCCGTTTCAAGGTATTTTTTAGTCGGCTTAGTGAGACTATCCAGTCAGTTTGATAAATCCTGTTGGTCAGATACCGCCAGTTTAGTTTTTCAGCCTGTGAGAAGCCAGTAGATAAAGGTATATCCAGCTCAGCACCCTACCACTATTCCAACTTTCCTACCTTTATCTTTGCAAACCTGTATTTGTGACCTAAGCATGTTGGCTATTCACTATCGGGGCATGTTTAGCCGTGCTGGCTGCGAACAGGATGCATAGACGCAGGAAGCATTTTGTGGGGCTGACATGACTAGAATTCCGGAATGCCCCAGGTCAACACAATTGAGTACAAGCTAGCACGGCTTAGACTACATATTATTTATTCTGTACAATTGCCAGCTTCTTATTGAATTCATTATCGGGTGGGTGGAGTCCGATGAACCAATAATCCTAATCACGTGAAAATAAAGTCTACAGTGAACCACAATAAATTATCGTGCTTATGTCGATAGTACACTGACAATTGTGGGTCTAGACTATGTTTCTTCTGTCAATTGTAGAGGTCTGTGCTTCTTCTGTCATTGCAGGGCTGACTATATTTCTTCTGTCATTGCAGGGTTCTAACTATATTTCTCTGTCATTGCAGGGTTCTGACTATATTTCTCTGTGATTGCAGGTCTAGACTGTTTCCAAATTCCCAGTCCTGCAAGAATAATTCTCTTATTTATCCCATTGCCTAGGCCGTATCGTCTATACATCCTTCCAGAACGTTTGTATCGCGGGTCATTGGCGGCCGCTGTAGAGGTCGACCAATGCTCCTACTGAGAATTCCATGACGTGCATGGACCATGATGCACGCGCATAGCGGGTATACACGATCAGTACAGGTTCGTCGCATGAATAATAAGAGATGGGATCCTAGAGTGCTTCTATTCTCTGTAGGTGTATGAATATAGCTTTGGTGTGGTCTGAGTGTCATGATCATATGATCTGAATCTCTATGATAACGAATCCAATGTCTATGAATTCTCTATGATTACGAATCCTATGTTATAAATCCTCCATGTCCTCCTATTCTAGCTATTCTATACACTCTGGACGTCTATGGCTAGGCATTCCGAATTGAGCCCTGGTCAGCAAGCAAGACGTACTATGCAGGACCGACTAAGTAACGGAACTCCACTATACCCCCAAACTGACTAATTATCGCTTCTAGCCCACCACTCACCCCATGGCCTCCTTGCTACCACACAGTTCCTATGCTATCCCAGTCCATATGTGGCCTGAAGACCTAATTCATATTCATGTCTCAGACCTTTAATGGCAAGGCATGAATTGGTCCAGGGCCATATACAGGACTCCCGGACCAAAAGAAGGGCAAAAAAGAAAACAAAAAAAGAACCGTGAGGTCATACCAGTGTCAACTGTGGTCTGATAGGCTAGAGTAATATTATGAGTGGAGAGGTAATTTCAGTGAGATGAATGTATATGATATGGATGTAGAGTGGTGGGTGGGTGGTATATTGTATGTTGTATGTGGTGGATTGCTGTATTGTTGTATTGTTGGATTGTTGTCTGTAGTGTTGTCTGTGTAGTATTGTTATTCAATCTAGCTCAACCTTCGCTACGCTCAGGTTGAGCTCAGATTGAATTTAGTGGACCAATTTTTTTATCTTTTTGCCATGGCAGAAGACACCAAAGGCCAGGCACAGAATATCGGCGAACCACCCGATAACAAGGTCCCGCTGAGTGTGATGCATGCATCCAGCGTGCCTGTATCATCGTCCAGCAGCTCAATGATTCCCACGCCTCTTTTGCGGTCGCCGCCGCCGTACCAGGAAGACAAAGGCGTCACTTGCTCGCTGAATACCAGCACCAACTCGTCGTGGAAGGAGCCCCCACCCGTATTACTGATGGAACAGACCAATAACAACATTCTCCCGCCGCTAAACATCACTCCGCCCGAAAAGGGCCCCCGCAGCGCCATATTCTACCCCGACAAGAACCGCACGCTGCCTGTTGGCGACGATTCCACCGCAACCAACGTTACGACCGACGAAAGCAACGAGGAAACAGAGTACGAGCGCAAAAAGGAGGCTGTGGCGGCTGCGGCACAGGAAAAAAAGAAGCCGCTCCAGAAGCTCTACCACTGCAAAGTCTGTAACCAGGGCTTTACACGCAAGCACAATATGGTTTCGCACGAATTGATCCACTCGTCGTTGAAACCCCACGTGTGCAACGTGTGCAACCTCAAGTTTCGGCGCATCCACGACCTCAAGCGCCACGAAAAGCTCCATTCGGGCGAGCGCCCGTTCGAGTGCGATAAGTGTCTCCGTAGATTTGCCCGCCCAGACGCCTTGGCCCGCCATTTGAGCTCCCCAAACGCCTGTTTTGTGAACCAGGATATAAAGAGAAGAGATATCAGTGCAACCCCAAATACAGCCAAAAACTCCACCTCAAATACAACAAGCACAAATACAAGCACAAATACAAGCAAAAACTCCACCTCAAATACAACAAGCACAAACCCAACCACATCCGACGAGCTTAAACAAGAACCCGAAAGACGACCGAGCGAAAACCGCGATGTACCCTACCAATACCCCAGCCAGTATTCCCAGCCCTCCCAGCCGTCCCAGCTCCATGCGTTCCACACTGCTTCCAGCACCGACTCAAAGAACTCGCAAAAGTCGAATTCGCCCAATGCAAATCCACATATGCCGCATTTGAACACCCACAACTTGAACTCCCACAATATGAACACCAACTCCCACAATAGCTCTACCCACCACCCCAAAGCAACGCATCCTCCGGGGTATCCCTACAAAGAGAATACTCTGGTGAACCCATTGCCCTTCCCGTTGCCTCCCACGCCCCAGGCCCCGTACTACCCCATGCAACAGGGCCCTCCACAGTACTACCAGTACCAGTATCCCAACAGCGCGTACATCCGACTACCAGACGTGAAGCTCCAGAACGACAAGGAGTACCATGGGTACCGTCAGAATTACGACGGGCAGAGCGAGGGCAGCAGCGACTCTGACCGGAAGGATTTCGTGAGCATTGCAAAGTACCAGGACTTGGTGAGCTACACGCATGCGTTGCAGCAGAACTTGATGCGCATGAATGACCGTTTGAGGTTCTTGGAGGATGACGCAGAGGGCAACAGGTCAAAGGAACTGCGCCAGAGGCAGTATGTGCAGGATATGGAGGACCAGATGAGGGGGAGGGAGCATAGGCAGAAGCAGGAGCAGGATGATCGGGAGATGGGGAGGAGGATGAGGGAGGATGAGGAGAGATCTCATCGAGCGAAGCGAGATGATTAATCCTCCGAATCGAGCGGAGCGAGATGAGGATTCAATACAACGCTAATCCGAAGCGAGCGAAGCGAGATGAGGTACCATTCCAAAGTAGCTAATCCGAATCGAGAAGCAAGTGAGGTACCATTCCGAACTGGCAATCCGAATTGAGAAGCCAGATGAGGTACCATTCCAAGGTAGCTAGTTCGAATCGAGAAGTGGTATCAATACTCAGGGCTGAACAGAATAAAGCGATGACATGAGGTAACATTGCTCATGTGAGCTATTCCAAAATGAGAACGAGATGAATTCCATTCATCTCGCTTCTAGGTGACCGAATTGACGATGAGGTACCATTCCAAAGTAGCCAATCTGAATTGAGAAACGAGATGAGGACAATTGAGTTGCTAATCTGAAGTCAAGCGAGATGAGTTGAGGTGAGGTACCGATCCTATGACGAAATCCGATCAAGTTGATTATGAATTGACTCAACTCAACAAGCGAGCAACGAGATACTATTTGTATCTCGATGAGGTTACGGAATGAAAGGTCTGAACTAACCATGAGATGACTAATGTTACTCGCCACCTGATCTGAAGTCCGGATGAGGAGACGTCCGAATGAATATGCTTGCCATAAAGCAGTTGAGTCAGGATATATTGATTGGAGACGACTATGTACTCTGTCTGATGGGTATTCTAATCATGAGGTGGTCTGTTTAAGCTATCCAATTAGATAGATGTGGAGCGGATGATATCAGAGCAAGTCGTGTGTGCTCATGACAAGCAACTGTATCTGCTTCTACCAGTTTGCGAGTCATATTAGTTCGCCAGCGATAGAGTTGAAGGGGAATTACTAGATGATTGTGCTAGTACTGCGGCGGTGTTGAGAGGTGCTAAAGGATTGAGATGCTAAAACGAGAATAGGAAAAAGGATACGAGAACGAGCCTAAACGAATAGGTTTATGAGGATCCAGGAATGCTAGAAAATGATTGCTGAAAACTGATGAGAAATCAAGACACCGAAGAATGGATTCAATCTAAAAGTACTGGATTCCAAGAATGCTGAATTGCGATGACAATTACGGGGATGAGCGACTACTCATAATTAGGCTCGTTTGGTGTTTTTGGGTCTGTTTTTTGGTTTTTCATCTAGAAGTGGAGTTAAGCTATTTACCATATAGGTGGCATCGCGATCGATTTCACATCGCCAGTCATGATATTCGATTGTTTCAAGTGAGTGACCACACAAATGCTGACACTGAAAACAACTCAGCGAGTTTGACTGTTCATAAGGGTGGTACCTAAGGAGGTTGCTATAGGAGTGGTACTATGGGAGTGATACTATAGGAGTGATACTATAGGAGTGATACTATAGGAGTGATACCTATTGGAGCTACTTGGAGACACTTTGGAGATACTTGGAGATCTTGGAGATACTTGGAGATACTTGGAGATACTTGGAGAACTATAGGAGGATGCTAATCCTATTAAGTGCTATGAGTCAGTGCTGGCTCAATGTCTGAATGATTTGTCGCTGCCCCATTCACGCAGCGGCCAATGTCTTGAGGACTATGACGCAATGATGTTTGAGATAATAAAGTTCCTGTGCTGGCACGGACCGGGGCTTTTGTACACTAGGGTATAAGATGTAAGATAGATTATAAGAGATGTAGAAGAAAAAATTGGGAAACAATTTTGAATATGAAGCAGGTATGGTAGAGAATAAGAGAGTTGGTTTCGTTGACTTTTTTTCTGGACAATTAAGGGTATCGATTAACTCAGCAGTCTACCGAGAAAAATGGCGTATTCGAAAATGATAAGCTTGGATGAGCATTTGTTGCTATTCTACAGTAAATAGGCGTTTTCTTTGCGATTATGCCTGTCTTCACCCACTGTAAACCTGAATGAAGTTGGGCATTCTATTCAATAGATAACAAATAATACAGGTCCTATGCTGTCTAAGGATGCCCCTAAAAAATGTCCAATTCTGGCCTTTAAGTTGATACATTTGACCATTCATTTTCGTTGGTAAGCTCTCCTTTGAACCACTCAATACGGCTTCCATACTAGGCTTTTACAATAGTACTGTATGACTGCCTACGCTAGTTTCAGTTAACTCACCCAGTTGATGGGGTGACATATTTGTGACATATTTGTGACACATTTAGGTCAAGTCGATGGTCGATGACATCAATGGTTAGGTCTAGTTATTTAGGTCTCGAACAGGCTTCTCAATGGCTTATGAGTTGCACCACTACCATGAGGTTGCCGTAGGCCACGTTGATCCGGAGTGGCCGACTAGGCCTCAAATTGATGCAAGAACGTACATCCAATAACGTATATGAGTTTCTAACGAGCGATAGCGAGGGAACCTTGATCAGTAGCAAGCTGAATGATATCTGAATCATATCTGAAGAATCTGAATCATATCTGAATCATATCTGAAGAATCTGAATGAGAATCTGAACAATATTAAAGATTCTTAATGATATCTTGATGAGCTTACCAATTGAGACAGACCTCCTCCCTCCGTAGTATCTGGCACCAGTTTATATTCACACATACTATTCATTCCATTACTCTGGGGTACACCTCCTATTCCTTGCTACAAATGCTATTTCTATCCATTGGTACTACTTGACAGTCAACGCCATACCAAATAGTCTATGAAACACTAAAGGCATCTATAGCATCAACGTTCCAATATATGATGGCATACCCACCCTTTATGACGCTTAGGCTTTTAGCCAGCATTTGATCAAAAAATCCACTCTACAACGCTACAATAAAATAGACTATTAAATACAGCCTTACTAAATTAGACCAGCATACATCTACATACAGTCCTAAGCCATAGACAAGATGATCATGTATGGAATATGGTGGATGTATGAAGGGTGTATGAATGTTTGTATGAAGGATGTATGAGGGATGTATGAAGGATGTATGAGGAATGTATGAAGGATGTATGAAGGTATATATTAGAGTATGTATAAGGTATATGATATGGCATGATCAATTTGGTAACAATCTAGTGTGGCAAAAAAGCTCCTGGCATTAGTATTTTCAGTCACTTTTTAACCCCTGATGAGATTAACCAGCGAAGAATGGTCGATAATTTCGTCGCTGTCGGAGATCGATAACGACGACGAACGCTCTACAACAAGCTCCAATGACGCCAACGACAATACTATGATTCAGGAGAGCTTTTTCCAAATTCCCACGCTATTCTACCGCACAGACGACGATGAAACCCCCCAGACAAGCCAGTGGATGGATGGCGACACAGCCAATGCCCGTAGCGGCACCTTTTTTGCCCTGGGCTCAATCAATGGGGCTGGGGAAACGGGTCATATGGCGGCCTCCCCTGATAGAGATTGTGTCGCACACGCAGGGTCTACTGATAGCGTGTATGCAGGACTCGCGGGTCTGTGTGCAGGACCGGATCATGCCGCATTTTCGGATCTGGACGGCCCCTCGACCTCGTCCTCCAAGGAGCTGGACTCCGAGGAGTACGAGAAGAAGGATGGGTCTTACAGAAGGTTGTTTGTGGGGATATTTCTCGCGCTCGCGCTCTTGTCGGTATTGGCCTCGGGGTATCTCCAGAGCCCCAAGCAAGCCCCTGGTATCTTTTCTTTGGATAGATATCGCCGCGCACCCGAAACCAGACTTGAGAAGCTCACAAGGCATTTCAGGCCGCGACGCAGACAAAGTGGTGTGGAAAAGTTGTATGAGAGTATTAGAAGAGACAGCGAGAAAATCGCAAAAGAACTCAAATTCGGTGAGTTTTATAAGAGCTTTAGGAGAGACAGTGAGAGGGTAGCAAGAGTGGTGCTGCTGAAATCTGGGGAGTATTATAAAATCTTCAAGAAAGATGGAGGTAAAGTTGCAAGATTGGTTCTGCTGAAATCAGGTGAGTATTATAAGATTTTCAGGAGAGATGGTGAAAGGGTAGCTAGAGTGTTGCAACTCAAATCTGATGAGTTTTATAAGATTTTCAGAAGAGATGGTGAAAGGGTGGCAAGAGTGGTGCAACTCAAATCTGATGAGTTTTATAAGAAATTCAGGAGAGACGGTGAGAAAGTTGCAAAAGTGGTTCAACTCAAATCTGGGGAGTTCTATAAGAACTTCAAGAAAGATGGGGAGAAATTCGCAAGACTGATGCCTAGTGAATTTCAAAAGCTCTACAACTATATGGACAATTTTAGGATAGTTAATGGCGGCAGAATCGCAAGAGTGGCTCAACTCACATCCGGTGAGTTGCAGAAGTTTTACAAGGATATGGACAATGGCAGAATCGCAAGACTGCTTCAGCATAAATCCAGACAGTTTGCAAAGCTCTTCAGGAACAGCGCATTTCCATTAATGGTACGACTCAGATCAGGTCTCGGAAAGTTCACAAGCGACAGCTTCGAACTGACAAAGCGGTGGCTCACCCAATTGAATACTGGGCGCGTCTTGGATAGCGCCAGGGTATTGGCGGATCTGGTCCGCAATCGTTACAAAGAAATTGACTTGAACCTTAGGAGTTTCCTTGGTATGGTTGGGGTTCGTGATTTTGCCTCGCTTCTTGAAAAGACATCACGTCATACTTCAATTTACCTCCGCAAATGTGTCAATGTCTTGTCGTCCTTCCAAGAGAGACCTTTCATAAGATCCAATTTAGAAAGGGCCAATGGTGCGGTTTCCATTTTTGTGGAGTCCGATGGTGTAAGGTCTGTTTTAAAAGGTGCAAAGTCTACTTTAGAGAAGACCAACGGTGTGGTGTCTCCCTATGTAAAGTCTACTTTAGAAAAGGCTCATGGTGTGGCTTCAAGTTTCGTTGGGTCCGATGGTGTTAGGTCTGTTTTAAAAGGTGCAAAGTCTACTTTAGAAAAGACCAATGGTGTGGTATCTAGTTTTGTGGGGCCCAAAGTAATGTCTAAATTAGAGAGGGTTTTCGATGTGAAGTCCAGTTTAGACCTGCCCTCGATGGGGGCACGGCTCAAACAGTCCCGCGATAGAGCTATTGTCGGAGCTGACCGTGTGGCATGTGTAGCCAACAAGGCCGTCAAAAAGGTTTCCAACCACATTCAGGGTCTCTTTGAGGACGGACTGAACACAGGGAAAGCGATACAGCGCTACCCGTTCCACAGTTTGCCCAGTTTACGATACAGGGGCCATGAAAACAGCCCTTCTATTTTCACCACCCCAGCGCTTTTCGAGGTGTGTATGGACAAGATGGGGGAAGGGAAGAGTGAGATAATACAGAGTGAAGAGCGTCAAAATAAGAGGATGAATAATAAGAGTGAAAAAGTGGAGAGGAGGGAAGAAGATAGTGGAGAGAAGAGAAGTAAGGTGAAGAATAAACATGCCAGGAGACAGGAGAGGAAGAGAATAGAGCATAAAGGAGAAGAGGAGAAGAGAAGGGTAGATATTGGCGGCCAGAAGAGAAGAAAAGACAGGATGGGAGAGTATGAGAAGAGAAGAGAGAGGGTTGAAGTGTATTAAACAGAGGTAAAGTGGTGTTTACGTCTGAAACCCTCTGGTATGGGGAGGCAAGCAGGAAATTTATTTGAAAGGCGCTGATTAGCGATATGCAAAGCATTGAGTATACACAGGGATCTATAAAGGGTCATTAAATCGCAATCTTTTAAACATCATTTTGTTACTGAAGATCTATTAACGATTGCGTGTGCACAATTCACGAAAGCCAGTGTTGTGTTTATCTGCCTGCAAATCCATAGAAGTTTTGATATTGATATGAGTTGTACGTGTCGCTGGCACATGTGGGCCTACGGGCTGTTTGTATTGTATACACAGGTAGGAATAGAGAAGTTACTAGTTCAGGTGAGAAGTTCAAGGAATAAGGTTTGAGGGATTATCCTAAGTACTCATGGGAGCATAGCAGAAACCGGCGCTCTTCTAATGATTTCTCGTTAGTTTGATTGGTACAGATGGAGTGAGAACCGATTGAATTTATTTGGATAAAGAATCACGCGTCTCACCTCAATTCTTCCCTAACACAAACATCAATATTAAGAGAGTAATGATCACATGAATTGACCCCATGTGCACCTACATAGAGAATTTTTAAAAGCACCGCCCAGCTCGCTTGGTATAGCTTTATAAATGTAGATCACTCAAAATCACCTAGAATCTCAAAATGACTCAAATTGGCATTTTGATTATATATGATGATCGTCATTAAACAAAACTTTTCTTTTTTTTTACTTGTTTCCTTATTTCTGGAAAATTTGAGTAAATTTAAACAAAATAGAAAATTGCAAAAAACAAGTTCCATCTGAAATGGTAGCATTTAATGTTATCATAATAATATCGACCTGATATGGGACCATATCGAAATGTGGGTGCAATGTAGAAATACCTTCTTCATTGTAGGTATTTGAGAAAAGGAATATTGAGTCTGTTAACAGGAACATAGTGATTCTTTACTATGTACGAGCTTATAGAATAGAGATGCAAAAACATGTTGATTTGATCTGAAGTAATGAGCTTACCAATAAAACAGTAACGTGAACAAGACAGAGCAAGGGAATAACACAAACAACGGGCGAGAGAGTATGTTCGCTGATTTACAATTTTCAGCCAATTCTTTGCTCGCCGGCTGTCTACTCACTGCTAATTATTTTACAAACATGAAGTGGCCATTGTATCGTTGTATTCGCTCGTTTGCTTTTATGAATGTAGCACGTGTTCTTAAATCACGTAACGTATTGCATCTCAATACTGTTGGTAAGATGCTGTTTCGAGTTAAGTGCTAATAAGAATTTGCTTTACTATCTTGCATCTTCTTACATTATTTGGTTCAATATCCTGTGATCCCTGTCCTCTACTTATTTAAGGCTATAGACTGCCTTTGGCAGTCTGTTGGCCTGAATAATCACGCCTACCCTCAGCAATCGTCCCATCGACAAATTAAAGCTGGAGCTGGCCTACCGGCTATAGTTATGGTAGCCTGTTCGAGGCGTTACATTTCCATCTTTTTGTGTAGATATTGGTCAAAAGCTTCCAGTGATATACAACACTTAGTTGACGATATAGTGGGAAAATAGAAGTAGTAAACGGAAAGTGGCCAACAGTAAGCAGTATCACATGTGATACAGAAACTGTCACATGACCAGACAGACTTATATTTGGCGGATATATTTATACAGACTGCCGCAGCCTGGGTCTTTACTTACATTGGGATCCTTTCAGTCTATCAGCTTATATGATGAGGTATTAACAGCTGGACTGATGAGATTTGCGATATTGACGCCTCGTATCCTCATATCCAAACCCGCCTTGGATATCGTGTATAGTTCTAAGTCACTATAAGCGTCCCAAGGGTGAATTCCTAATAAGTCAGTAATTGGCTAATTTGCCCATTTGTGGTATTCCAAAAAAAGACCGACAGCCTGCATATTATATGATCTAATGGACATCTGTTGTCCTGTATTAGAGATATTGTTTAATTGGACATCTGCGGTATTAGAGATATGTTTAATTGGATATTCTGCCTCAGCAGTCTGTAGATGTATTGGCACTGTTTTTATGTGGCACCTAAACTGTATATATGGCTAAATGATGCCAGACTCGCAGTCATACAGCTTATATCATATCTGACCCCCAACAGACTTAATTGTTAATTTTCGCTCATTGTGGCTCGGATATATTTCCACATGCTACTCCATTTCTGGAACACAGTTCGTGGCTTGATTTCATGGTTTTACTAAAAGAAGGAAGAATATTATGGAAGAATTGAGCGAAGCGAAATTCTTCCTGGTTTCACTATAGAAGAAAGGAAGAATAGTATGGAAGAATTGAGCGAAGCGAAATTCTTATGGTTTTACTATCGAATGACAGGAAGAATAGTATGGAAGAATTTCGCTTCACTCAATTCTTATGGTTTCACTATAAGACAGGAAGGATAGTATGGAAGAATTTCGCTTCGCTCAATTACTCCTGGTTTCACTATAGAAGTAGTCTTGAAAGAATAGCCTGGAGTTTCTCCCTCAATTCTTCATAAAATCAGTCTAGGAGAATAGTCTGGAAGAGACACCTCGAGTACATTTTTCTTCGCCCATTGTCAAAGAACCAATTAATCAAGCTCAATTCGCTCCGCTCATTGAGCTTAAACGTTAATGTGAATACATAAACACTCCCAAACTCACTTCTCCGCTCAGTTCTATGCTCCAACTCAAAAGAAGGACACAAAACAATAGCACGTAATAGGCGGGTTTTCGCCTATTCACATTGATTTTCAGGTAATAACTCACTGGCTCGAATTTATATATTGCAGCTCGCACTCTGGCTCGAATTTAATATATTACAGCTCGCACTCGTGGCTCCACCTATACAACTTACACTCGTGGCTCCACCTATACAACTGCTCACTTAGTAAGCTCAGTTCGTGACACCTTTTAATATTGTCGGACCGCGTAAATTTATCTGGACTCGGTCTCTTAGCTGATGTATTCAAACGCCTCGGCAGCCTAGTCATCGTGTCTACATACCTAACGACCTGGCTGCAGTAAGCAGTGAAAAAAAGAGCTTTGTCTGTCCTGACTAGATAAATTTTAGCAGTCTGAAACTGCCCACTTGCTCGTTGGTCGATAATATTATGGAAACTGCCACCAGATATAATCTATTATAGAAATGCTCGTGGCTCGAAATAATTTAGAAACTTGCACACTCGCTCGTCGTGGCTGGTATTTAATATGTTATAGACAACTGGCACTCACTTCGCTCCGCTCAGTTCGTAAGCCGAAGTAATCTATTATAGACAACTCGCACTCACTCGCTTCGCTCGTTCGTGGCTCGAAATTCGCCGTTCGTGGCTCGAAATATCTATATAGACAGCTCGCACACTCACTTCGCTTCGGTCAATTCGTGAGCTCGAAATTTCCATGGCTCGAATTTAATCTATAGACAGCTCGCACACTCACTTCGCTTCGCTCAGTTCGTGAGCTCGAAATTCGTGGCTCGAATTTAATTTTTTCACTACTGGCTTCATCATGGGCATCCCCAAATTCTTCCGATTCATCTCCGAAAGATGGCCACTCATCTCCCAACTCATCGACAACAGTCAAATCCCCGAGTTTGACAACCTCTACCTCGACATGAACTCCATTCTCCACACATGCACACACAGCAACGACAGCAGCATAACCGGGGCCATGACGGATGACCAAATGTACGCGGCCATCTTCTCGTACATTGAGCACCTTTTCGAGATCATCAAGCCGCAAAAGGTGTTTTATATGGCGATCGATGGCGTGGCCCCCCGTGCCAAGATGAACCAGCAACGAGCGCGGAGATTCCGCACCGCCTTTGAAGCGGAGGAAAATATGAAAAAAGCCATTGCCAGTGGCCAGGAGTTGCCGAAAGAGGCGCCATTTGATAGCAACGCCATCACTCCAGGTACAGAGTTCATGGCCAAGTTGACCGATAACCTCAAGTACTTTATCCACAAGAAAATCACTGAGGATTCCGGGTGGGCCAATATCCAAATTGTTCTCAGTGGCCACGAAGTGCCGGGAGAAGGTGAACACAAAATCATGGACTATATCCGCACGATGCGGTCGCAGGACACGTACGACCCCAATCTCCGGCACTGTATCTACGGGCTTGATGCGGATTTAATCATGCTTGGATTGAGCTCGCACGACCCCCACTTTGCGCTTTTGCGGGAAGAGGTCACGTTTGGCCCCGCGCGCAACAAGACGGGTGACTTATCCGACCAAAAGTTCTTTTTGCTCCACATTTCCCTTCTTCGCGAGTACCTTGCGTTGGAGTTTGCGGACCTCGAAGAGGAGGTTTCGTTCGAGTACCTGTTTGAGCGGGTTCTCGACGACTTTATTCTCATCATGTATGTGATTGGAAACGATTTCTTGCCCAATTTGCCCGACCTCTTCATCAACAAAGGTGCGTTCCCATTATTGATTGAAACTTTCAAGCAAACCATGAAGGTGGCCGATGGGTACCTCAATGAGGATGGGCAGATCAATCTTTTGCGCTTGCGCATCTGGTTGCAGTTCTTGGGCCACTTTGAGCTCGAGAACTTTGAGCGCCAGGACGTGGATGTGGACTGGTTCAATAAAAAGTTGGACGCCATTCTGATTCTGGGCGAAAAGAAGCGCCACAATATCGGCAAAATGCTCCTCTTGAAGGACCAGAAGAAGTTGGTCGAGTACATTGGGCCGTGGTTGCGCCGTGTATCGGCCATTCCTGTTGACGAGTTGATTGCCATGGACGCTAGGGGCGAACTCCCTTCGCTCCCACTCCGTGCGGAATCCACCGAGGCCCAGATCGACTTTTTACGCCAATTTGCCTTGGAGGCCGGACTCCTCATTGTTCACTCAAAGAGCGAAAACTCATGGGGGGCCCGTTTGGACCTTGATGGATTGAATCCACATGAATCAGAGCAAGAGTACAAACAGCGTGTGGACGATACAAACTCCCTCATTCTTGCCTACACCCTGGCCAATACGTTTGACACGGAGGAGCTCTTGAAAGACTCCAAAGACCTTTATGACAAGAAATTCGTAGAGTGGAAGGACCGCTACTATTTGGACAAGTTACACTTTCTGATTCATGATACTGAGCAATTGGTCGACCTCACCAAACATTACGTGGAGGGCCTCCAGTGGGTCTTGTACTACTACTACCGTGGTGTGCCCTCATGGAGCTGGTACTACCGGTACCACTATGCGCCGAGAATTTCCGATATTGCAGTGGGACTCGATGTGTGGTTGAATAGCGATCCGATTTCTTTTGAATTGTCGCAGCCCTTCCTCCCCTTTGAGCAGTTGATGGCGGTTCTTCCTGCTCGGTCGCGCAAGTTAATGCCCGCGTGCTACCGGCTGCTCATGACGGACGAAAAGTCGCCGATCCGTGATTTCTACCCCCACGAAGTGGACATTGACTTGAATGGAAAGACCGCATCGTGGGAGGCTGTGGTGTTGCTTGATTTTGTGGACGAACAACGTCTTTTGAAGGTGTTGAAGCCTATAGAGGGCCAGTTGACTCCAGAAGAGAAACGCCGCAATTCCTTGGGCAAACCCATCCAGTTCATCTTCAATGCGCAAACAGATTACGTTTATTCGTCGCCGCTTCCGGGCTTTTTCCGCGACATTGAGCACGATCACTGCCACGAGGAACCGTTTGTCCTCCCCCCAGTCGGAAAAGTCTTTGTAGGCCTTCCATCTGGTGCTGCCACGGGTATAGAGATGTTGGCTGGGTTCCCCACCCTCAAAACCATTCCATTTTCCCATGCTCTCAAGTTGAATGAGGTCAAGGTGTTCCAGCAGGCGTCGCGGTCAGAAAGTATGATTTTGTCTGTGGAAAATATCTGGAACGATATGACGACTCTGCAATTTGCCCACCAGTTTGTAGGGCAACTTGTCTATTCCAAGTGGCCGTTTTTGCGCGAGTGCAAGGTGGTTCGTGTGGAGAGTGAGAATATGGTTTACGAGAGGAAGAAGGGGTCACCAAAGGTCTTGGGCTATCCTATGGATGGTGGAGAACTCAAGGACTTTAAAACAGCAATTAGGCAGATGGGAGAGGTTTACGATAAGACAAAGGGTATCCAACTAGGCTCAATCGAGGCTTTGGTCCATGTCCAGCCTGTTAATGGGCTCATTAGGACTCCCTCGGGCTCGTTTGTCAAGACATACTCCAAGAATGTCGAGGTTTACCCCCTCCAGTTGATTGTAAGGGACGTGGTTAACAAAGACGCACGGTATTCCAGCCGTCCCCCTGTCCCCATCGAAGAGGAGTTCCCCCTCAACTCCCAGGTGGTCTTTTTGGGCGATATGGGCTACGGAGCGCCTGCCAAGGTGGTGGGCTACGATTCAAACAAGCTCAGTGTGAAGATTACCCAGATCCAGCAACAGGCCGAGCCCAATATCGGCCGTGCACGTGCTGCCATGGAACTCAAGGAGATCCGGTACCAGCCGTCGTTCGAGGTGGCCAAGCAGTTCCACCTCAGCCCCCTTCTCTTTTCCCGTCTCACCAGCTGCTACTTTTTGGACAATGACAAGGGCCCCCGTATCAATATCGGGCTTGACTTGAAACACGATGCAAAGCGTCTCAAGGCTTTGGGATATGCCCGCAAACTCCCCAATCTGCGTTTCTGGGAGTACTCTCCATTGGCAATAGCCTTGCTCAATGAGTACCAGGCCAAGTTCCCTGGTCTTTTTGCCAAATTGCGGGCCCGTGACCCCAAAGATACCCCCAAGGTTGCGGAGGTGGCGTCGCAGGATGAGTTGCGCGATATTCGCGCGTGGCTCAAGGAAAAACGGGCTGATTTGTTGATGGTTTCGCTTGAAAGCCAGGCATTGACCCGTTTCTCCTACGAAGCCATTGAGAACTATATGGACCACTATATCCACAGCGAGATTCCTTTGGTTAATAAGGATATCCGTGGAGTCCCCCGTGAGGCTGTGCTCAACCCCGACGACTCGTACCAGTTGTTGTCGTCGCAGAGATTTGACCTTGGGGACCGTGTCGTCTATGTGCAGGATTTCGGTAAGGTTCCCATTCTTTCCAAAGGAACTGTGGTTGGCATCACGGCGATTGGCAGCAAGACCTCTCTTACAATCATCTTTGACGTGCCCCTACTCAATGGAAACACCATGAATGGCAAGTTGAAGCTGCCAAGGGGGCATATTCTTGACTCGTCGTTGGTGTTGAATATCTCCAACAAGCAGTTTGTGTTCCACAGCAGAGCCTCACAGAAGAAGGTACAAAATGGAAGACCCCAAGAAAAGGCTAAAACACAGAAAACACAGAGTGATGGAAAGAAACAGAGTGATGGAAAGAATGATGCTGGAAAGAAACAGAGTGATGGAAAGAATGATGCTGGAAAGAAACAGACTGATGGAAAGAAAACTAATACCAAACCTGGCAGCACTGGTAATGGTAACGGTAAACCTGTTGGTCCTTCCCATGACCAGTCTAACGAATTGTTGAGCTTGTTGAAAGGAAAGAAGACGGAAAAGACCGACAACGAGCAGGAGACCCACATCAACCCCGATGCAGTCAAGAAGATTTACGGGCAGATCTACAGCAACGTCATGGACGGCCCATACGGCCCCCCGGTCGTCCCAGGCATTCCTTTGCCTCCCCAGTTCTTTGCCGCGTATCCCCCGTACCAGTATCAGTATCCAATCAACCCAAACAATGGACCGGGTCCAATCAACCCAAACAATGGACCGGGTCCAATCAACCCAAACAATGCACCGGGCCCAATCAACGCCCCAACTACTGATGAATCGGCTGCTCCTGGATCTGGCCCCTCTTTCGATGGAAGGGGTAGAGGTAGAGGTAGAGGTAGAGGTAGAGGCAGAGGTGGAAGAGGCAGAGGAAAGGTCCCAGCGAAGGCAGAGTGAGAAGTGATGACTACCTAACAGGTTATCGCAACTCGAAAGACCAGATATGGAAGTTCTGGGAAGAAAGCATTGGAGATGGTGGTAGGTTGATGGGAAGGAAGGTTGATCGGAGAGAAGGTTGATTGTAAAGTGGAAAGGTTTAAGTGATTCAGAGTAAAGATTGGAATTGAATATTATTTATTCGACTGCTTCACTACTCACTCGAGTATGAAATGTATTGCCAGACAATGTTATCGCCTTGTGAAATAGCCTACTCCAAAGCTTGTCAATGCTGTAATCATGATCTGGAGAGAATAAAGAATGAAGAGCCAGCCTTTATCTGCTTTATTACATAACCATCCACAATGATCGAGAACAGACTAATAGGAAATGTTAGCGATCAACAGTGTGCTTCTATGGAGTGTATTATGGATGAGTTCGCAACATATTATTCATGGATATGTGCATTTGAAGATTATATGTGGGCATTATCATGTGAGATCAGTTGATTTCATACATGAAATTCACCGAGTTGATCCATGCTGTATGGATTTATGAATATTCTTGATCCTGGCTGGATGCCTAAGTTCATGATGTTATGAGTTACGTTATGTACAGTATGTTATAATATCCGTGTGTTATATGTGCTATAGATGGAGAAGGTTAATAAATGTTTTTGTGTATTGAAAAAAGGCAGAAGAGTAGTTTGCAGAACTCCAGACCATTAATATGTCTGCTAGAATAGCACAGTGGAGAATAGGAATGTAATGAACATATGAATACAACAATGATAATATCTACAAATACAACAATGAATACAATGATATAAAACAATACAATCTCTACTGAAACATTATGAATATCAGTATCTAAATACAATATCTACTGAATACACATGAATCCCGGAAACCTGTAACTGAATACAACATCTACTGAATAGCACAATCAAAAGATTTCTCCAATTTCATCTGATAACAATCTTCATTTTGTAGCCTGCCTGAGTAGCTGAGAACGCCGAATAATGCATGGCTGGCGAAAGAACGGATGGTTGAGCAGCATTCACTGTATCATTTCTTATCTATTGCATCTCTCCAGATCAAATTGTAATTGTAAGGGTATTCACTAGTTGGGTTTACCTTACTTATTTATTAATCGAAACATACGAAGTATTCAAATACAGCGGGCAGCTAGGCCTAGACCTCGCAGCTTGCTTAGCGACGCAAGACGCCGCCACGAAAGGGGAGTCAAAGCGCAAGTCAAAAGTCAAAAGGGAAACCTTGATCACGTGGGTTACATGCAGTACTAGTACTACCTAACAGTAATTGTCTATTTGATTGTTCATCCAACATTAGATCCTGGGCTCGTCTCACTCGTAGCTGTCAAGCCAATCGTTTGTCAATCGTCAATCGTGCAAGGGGTCGTCAATTCGTCAATTGTTCATCAATCTGTTGTGGCACAGCTCCTCCGCTCACTGTGCCTTGACAGCCCAAACACTACTAGCCCTAGCGTTTTTCCCATCCAAGGTACCTCTAAGTCTTAGAGAGATCAGAGAAACAGCAAATACAGATGAACACCTTATTGAATCAATTAATATATACATGTATTGACTCAGGAGCGAACCGTATGGCTGTGATAACTCATTGTCTATAACTATAACAGTTCTCACTGTATTGAGAATGTCTGTCTCTCTGATACAGCACTTCCTGTTGAATAATGACTGCACAAGTATTTCACACTAGGATCATATATTTCAATCTGCATCTCATCATATGCCTCGTCTCCTTGTTGACATCGCATCCGTCCTCGTTCGATGTTGCGTCGCTATTTACAATGTCCACATCTCCTTTGATGTCTCCGATATTTCTTCGTTCATCAGTACCAACACATCTACTTTTTCGATGTTATCATTAGTACCATGTTCAGATCACTTTTCTCAAACTTTGCTGTTCAACGTCTCATTATTCACATCTCTTAGATGTAACATCAACATACACGAGATTCACAGCTGTTCGATGTTAACTCACCAGTACCCGATATTCACATCTCTTCGATCGATATTCAAATTTCTCATAGTATTCACACTCGCGAGGGTTTATGCGAATGTGTGATTTAAGCTTAAACATCATCAGTACCTTGCTCACAACTCTTTGTTCGATGTTTAGCTCACCAGTACCCGATATTCACATCTCTTCGATCGATGTTTAACTCACCAGTACCCGATATTCACATCTCACTCGTTCGATGTTCAAATTTCTCATAGTACTCACATCTCTTCGTTCGATATCTGACATCATCAGTTGTTCACATCTCTTCGTTTGTTTAACTCACCAGTACCCGATATTCACATCTCACTTCGTTCGATGTTCAAATTTCTCATAGTATTCACATCTACTTCGTTTCATCCTCCTTATAAAACGGCTCGTTGATCTTCCTATTCATCAACTTGGAATGCTGTATCGTTTTATCACCCGGTAGGTTCACCAACCCCAACGACTCCCACTCAGACTTCTCCATGAGCTGGTGGTCCATCCGGCAGGCGAGGTACTCTTTGGCCAACAAACGGCAGTTGGGGGCGTTTCTGTTTTCCGTGAACCGCATGCACTCGAGGTACTTGGTCATTTTGTCGGTACATTCGCCGTAGTGGTCGAGGGGGAACGAGCCTCGCTCGGGGGGGGTGGGTGTCCACGCTCTGAAGTTGCCTCCTGGTGCTCCGCTAGCCATAAAAAATAACAGTGAGCGAAGCGAACTAACCTCTATTGTCTTTATAACAGTGAGCGAAGCGAACTGTTAACCTCTATTTGTAAAGTCTTTAACGGTGAGCGAAGCGAACTGTTATACAGACATAGGTAGTTCCTTCGCTCACTGTATAGACATACAAATAGAGGTTGCTACAGTTCGCTTCGCTCACGTTATATCAACCTCTATATTAGTCTGTGTGTAGTTGTTCCCTACAGTGGAGCAAATATCCTGTCTACAGAGCAGCATTAACTGTATAACACCGATCTTTGCTCACTATTAGTATTAATGTGCAGGGATGACTATCATAATATTTACTTGTTAACAACAGGGGATATTATTAACCTGTATTAGTGGGGGCAACTTTTTTGATTACGTATTCACACTGCTGTTATCCGTATTACCCAGTTTATGACTTCATCTCTCTCATTGTTTTATAGGTTCGTCCGCCTCGATATTCGACGTAATTGAAAGGCCTCCTTGGCAGCACTGGCGATCATTCTGAAGTAGCTGATATTCAGGAAATGGACAAAGAAACGACTTCGCGGGCAGTTGGAGTCCTACACATTCTGTAGCTAACTCACATTCTGGGGTGAAGATTTATGAATTGACGGGTGCCTTCAGATATATAGCTTGAGCTTTTCGTTACATGCAGCAGGAGTCTTCGGGCTCAAGTATGTGGGCTATTTCAAGCTTCAGATAAGCTGGATGGTTATTAATCAACTGATACTCAGCATCTCACTCACAAATACAATCGTACATTACTCAATCTTACTTCGTCAACAAACGTATATTACTCAATCCCACTCACTTCGTTTACGTACTCATTACTCAATACCACTCACTTCGTTTACGTACTCATTACTCAATCCTCGTCTCTTCGTTCATCATCCAGAGTAGCTCAATATAGATTGAGTTGGCTTACCTCCTCAAGAGCTTTCGAGAAAAAGAACGATGCTGTCTTTAAGCGTGTTTCATCATCTTTAAGATAGCGAGCAGCCATTGATACGCTATTCCTTCATCTAGTCTGAACTTCGATGCAAACTTCAGATCCTCTTGGAGTACCCTTGTGGGACTGGAGAATAGGTCTCTTCATATACAATAGCCATGACTAAATAGGAGACAACAACATCCATATTCTAGTGGATGTCCCTACATATTTGGAAGCCTTCCACAACTCCATTGAATAAGATGAGCGACCTAGGGGAGCCGATTAATGGAGACCCAAAATGATAACTAGTATTGTAGAATATGTTGGTGCTTTTTTGAAAGGTCACGTGATTAGTAGCAGATAATGAACTGAAGTACCATGTTCTCAAATAATATTGATGTCTAAGATTATGCCTTCCAAGTTGACACGACCTCTGTCAGCTAAAACTCTACAATCCGTGCGATGAGCTCGAGTTTTGTCCGACACTTCTCTGCCCCTTATGCACCGTGCTAATTACTCCATATCTGTAGCATTACCTGACCGCCGTTGAATCGTAACACCTTTGATAGATGGTAATTGTATCCCGTCCTCCTGTCATCCACCATAACCGAGATGTGGCCGAGTGATTACAATGCCCAATTCAATATTATCAAGACAGCAATAAATCGCTCCCTCAATTCTCTATCTACCCATTGTTGAATATCAAGGGGGACACTCCCTTGATAGAGTGGACTAAACAATACTCTATAATTTGGAGTATATCTTGTTTATAGCAAACCTAAGACTATCTGACCATTTTTTATCTTATTAATTTCATTCTCTAGTCTGATGGAGTAATACCCTTCTTGAACGACTCAATCTTGCTCAAGTTGTTGAACCACTTGTTGACCAACGGCCAGTCGGCGATATCAATGTCGATTCTCTTGAGGGCACTGGCCCAAGGGTACAACGCAACGTCAGCAGTGGAGACGTGGTCCCCAACCAAAAACTCGTGAGGCTGGTTACGCTTCAAAATCTCCTCGTATACACTGTAGATGCGTCTCACATCAGTCACATACCTGTTGATGGCGTACGGGACATTCTCCGAAGCATAAATGGAAAAGTAGGTCGCCTGGCCCAGAATCGGGCCGTTTTCGGCCACCTGAAAAATAAGGTACTCCTTCTCCTTGTAATACTCCTTGGTGCCTGGCCTGAAGGAAAATTTATATTCCTTGTCGTATGTCTCAGCCAAGTATTGGAGAATCGCGGCCGTTTGGGAGATGGTGATGTCTGTATTGGGGTCAACAATGGTTGGAATACGTCCGTTCGGGTTCAACTTGGTGTAGGCCTCTTCCTTCTGGACGCCCCTCATAACGTCAATCATTATCTTCTCATATGGGAGCTTGAGCAAGTCGAGGTAAATGGCAATTTTGTAGCCGTTGGGCGAGTTGTATGTGTAGAATTTAAGAGGCACTATGTTAGCATGATGGAGTGGGATACTTACAAGTCATTGTATTTTGCAAGAGCAGACCAGTGCTTTTTATACTGCATTAGTCCGCCGTGTTATTGTGGAAATAACCGGAATAAGCAATCTTGCAATTCTTACCATCGATAAGGCAGAAAATTCTAGATTGGTATCAACAGAGACTTGATTGTAATGACCTTATGATTGTGGGAAAATTGTGAACAGCACTTGATATTGCCTCAATTGAGCAGAGATGTAATGAGGTAAAGTGACTTGTTGATCATATTATCACCAGCCATGCAATTAAAGAGATCACTTTGTGTGAACGTGCAATGGAGATAGTCACCATCTCCTATTTGTAGGGTACTCTCGATCTTCTCGTCATTTGGGTCAACGTGGGCCTGATATCTTATCAAAATTGTGGGGTCGCTTTTGTGCTCAGTTTGGATTTCCGTTGCCACATCTCGGAGATTTCTCCCTAGCTCCGTCGATTTTTGATACACCAACAAGATGAATGGCAGATAGTCTCCTATATAAGTTCAAACAAGGTTATCATTCAAGTACATAATAACATCTCATAATGGACTGATGTCCGGAGGTTTTCCCATACAGGGGGTCAGAGCCCTGTCTTGATTGTACTCCTAATAACCGCCAGTGAGTAAATGCTCAGTGTTGTACTGAATTCCACAGCCTTTCCAAACATGGACACTATGCGACAACATTTCCTAATTCAACAGCATTTGCAGCCAATAAAATTATGTTTAAACATCGAACAAGTGATATATGTCTGTTAGGGTGTTTAACGTCTAATGGGGATTGCTTTCGGATATTGATTTTGATCAATTGTGGAAGACCGGATATGCTACTGTGGTAGGAGTTAGCTTTAGTGAATATCGGATATGATCTATGGCACATGGGATAAGAGATAACTGAGAATCCTCGTTTGATGAGAACTAGTGATTGTTTGAGCATAGCGAGCATTTGTCAAACATTCACGGAGCGAGTTCAAAAGATAGAGAGTTAAGGATGAACAAAAAATTGATATTCTTTCTGTTACCACATTGGAGGTTCAGTTATCCGTTGGGACACATTACACCCAGCTCTTTCAGCACTTACTCGAGTTTTTTGACCTCATTCGTTCCATCGATGATTATTGTACACAGAATTGGTAATACTGAGGGTGGACTGCTGAACAGTATTAGTTGCTAATCAATGTTTATGACTTGATAACTGGATCAAAAAGTGACAGTGATAGGATGACTTTTTTTGTTTTCTTAATCACTAATCATATACTACTTGTTCAACTTTTTAATGGATATATTCGATGAGGGTCTGGTTCCTTCGGTATCTTTTTACGCGTGCTCAAATCCTCAACATCATCCGATATGGTGTAATGGCTAGCACAGTTCGCTCTCACCGAGCAGATCGGGGTTCGATTCCCCGTATCGGAGTTTTTTTGAACTTTCTACTTTTTTGACGAAGCCTATTGGCAATATGCTCTTATTTAGATACACCTATGCAAACTACATTCGCTGGTGTGATTGTTATATATATACATATTGGTGTGAATATTTTGGTCTTTTTATCTGTTGAAAATATCACTCACAAAACTTTCAACCTACTAACCCTCTCTTGAGGTCCATCAACAATATCCATATTGCTTGCCCCTTCCCACCATCTTCAATAAGGCGTTGGGTGTTTTCATTGAATCATAATTCTTCAATATCATCCGATATGGTGTAATGGCTAGCACAGTTCGCTCTCACCGAGCAGATCGGGGTTCGATTCCCCGTATCGGAGATATGTTTTTGTTAGTACAAGGTAGTTTTACAGTCGAAAAGGTAGTTTTACAGTAATTTTACAACCGTATCAAGGTACTTCCATTTTTCATACATTCGTAAATCAAATAGGCCATGCTGATCAAAATGCTATCACTCATCATATTTATTTCTCCATCCTATTCTATGCTTCTCATGCTATTTCTGGTACACCAATCTCAATGCACCATACATGCCAGTTAATTTTTTTGCACCCTCTGGGGGATGCACCTTGACTCGTTTTTTCATTCCACTCGTGTTGTAGATCAACAACAGCGACAAGTCCTCATTCATTAGGACAAACTCGTTATTTAGCCCATACACAACTTGACGCGCTTGGGTGTTATTCAATATGGGCCCAAGCATTGTTGAAGACCAAGTCTCAACGTTGAGCAAGTACGCTTTTTGTTTGGTCACTACAAAGAGGTTGTTTGCGAGAGGAACGACGTGGTTGATGTATTCGGGGAATTTCATTGGCTCCACGCTTTTTCTGTCGTGCTCTCTAATTGTATTTCCTTTGAAACCAAACGCTCTTCCATTGTGCACCACGATTTCGTGTCCAAATGCTTTATTTATGCGGAGATTGTACAAGTTGGGGAGCTTGGAATAGCTCATGCGGATGCACTGCCTGTCAATGAGAAAGCCAAAGTCTGATTTGGATGCAAAAACCCTCACATAGCGAACACTGGGGCCGGTGCTGTTTTTATTTTGGGAGTACTCATACGGCAGCTGGTGTTGTTTGCGCATGTACAGGTCGACGATATCAATGGAGTTATGTGCACTGTGGTTGTTGGTGAGTTTTCGGTTTGCTTCTTGTAGTAATTTTTGTTGCAGCCAATTTCCCTTTTCGGGAAGGACATATGTGCTGGTCAAGATTTTCACGGCATCGCTTTTGCGCAGTTTGTAGCTTTTTAAAAAACGTAATAGTGGAGCCGTGTAGTTCTTCACCACAGTGTTCTGGCCTATGCAAATGTGGAATAGCGATATGTATGGTTTTCCGTCCAATACGCAGCACACAAGTATGCCCTCATTTTTGGCTGCGTGGAAGGCGATATTGGCAGGCTGAATATCAAGCTTCAAGTAATCTTCCTCCACCTCTGGCTTGTATGTCTTGGGGATCCTCAAGGTCAAAGCGCATTTATTTAAATTGTAAAATTTCAACTCTCTGCGCTGGTGAAGGTGCACTGAATAGTTCCCAAAGTTGCCAAGATACGGCTCGTTGATTATGGTCTTCTCGTAGTCTAGCCTCAAGGAGTCTAATGAAGAAACGTGGTAATGCCCTAGTCGCAAATTGACCAACAGGAACTGAGTGCGATACAGCTCGATCTGCTCATCGCGCTTCTTGACCTGCTTTTCCTGCTCTTCCAAAAGAAACTGTTTTGTTCGCTTCTGGACCTGAATAGCGTTGTTGTGGTACCTGCTTTGCAGGTTGTTCTGCGCACCGTTGACAACTTTGAAGTAGCGGCCCCGCTCTTCATCGAAGTAATACGACATTAAAAAGATTCAAGCAAAAATATCACCATATGACAACAACATCATTCGAACGGAGCAAAGGGGTAGAATAATTTGTAAAATCAATCTTTAAAAAGGCCATCTCATTCTCTGACCACAAAAAAACTCCGATACGGGGAATCGAACCCCGATCTGCTCGGTGAGAGCGAACTGTGCTAGCCATTACACCATATCGGATGATGTTGAAGAAAAAGCTTCCAGATAAGTTATACGTGAGGTTTATTGTGGTAATAAGAGAATTCTGTTGTATATACTTGTTTTCAAGTGTAATTCCTCCTGGGCATAAGAAAATTTGCTAAGTTCTATGAAGAGCGACTGGAAATGTGAAAAGACTGAAAAGTTTGTATATGGTGAATGAAACTGGATAACCTGAGGGAGGCTGGCTTAGAGAATAATTAGACTATCGTAGCTGGTGATTAGGATAGTAAGAAGCAGGGAAATAATCTTCTCTTTGTTCGGTTATTTGAATGAAGAGAAACAAGAGAAGCCTTATCAATGTATTTTTTCTGACCAATGTATTTTTCTGACCAATGTACTTTTTCTCGTCTTTCAGATCCCCTGACATCAATTCATAATATTATCCATTGAGGTGTATCAACACATGTAGAATATTACTCATTAGAGGTGCACGAATAGATTTCCTGGGATACTTCATTTTTTATGGTATTCAAATGCCCCAATTGGGAAATTTGCAACCACCTGAAGCATGCAAGATAAATGCAACCACCTGAAATGCAGTCAATAATCAGCCCTAGCCATAAAAATTACTCAGCAAAGGTTTGGATGAATTACGATGTTTGTATGGATTATGGCGTCAATCTTTCATATAACTTTGTAACGATTATTCTTAGATGCTTTAATGGATTATATGGGGACAATATTATACACACGAATATGTGGTCACTATTATCAATAAATAGATTATGTGGGCTCCCATGATGTAGGAATAGACTATTCTTCTGTATTGGAATACCCCAATCAGGAAATTCGCAGCCACCCGAAGCATGCACTATTTGAAACATACTAATTTTAACCACCTGAAACATAGTATTCCCCAAGCCTAATTCTTCTATAAAAGGGCTCTTTTACGTCCTATACATCATCAAATACAATGGCCGCTCAACAATCTACTTCCAACGCTAACAAGTCCAAGGACGCTAACAAGGACAACAAGAGAGTCAACCCTTGGGGTGACATTCCCTACACCTGCACTATTGTCTAGTAGAACTGGACGGTATAGCGTGGTATTGGGTTGATACATATTGATGGTGAAATTTAATACACATTCTATTCCCATATTGTAGGTGCATAAGAGAAGGATTCCTATTACAACGTAGTAGAAATCAGAAGACTGCAGTGGACCTTTAGGTATGAGTGGAGGTTATAGGGGCCAAATAAACAAGTGGGAACAGGGATAGCAACTTAACATTCTCTCAAGACCAAGTATTTTTGGTTATTAGGTGTTTCTTCACGATTTTTATGGGCGTCCCAGATATACACTGTGGATCATGAAAAAAACAGCTCTATTAACACACCCTTATTCCCAGAAAAACCTTGCTTTTGGGGGGTGGCTATAATGGTATCTTCCGGGGAACTGGTGCTCGCCGAAGGAGCAGTTCATAGTGTTCTCCCACCCAAGCTATTTACTGAACAGTGTACTAATGGAAACACTTTGCAGGCGTCAAAACTAGTGACATGTTCTTCCCGTTTAAGCACTCCAACCCCAGAGCAACCTCTCATCAAAAATATGTGGAAATAGTACCCTTAGGCTTGATTTAACCGGGACAATTCTGGTTTGCTAGTATGCATTGTGTGTTTTTATCCATTTTTTTAAATTTGCACCCAAATCTGAAAATTTGGTGAACGCAAACATATTCAATGGGGACATAAGCAAAGAAGTTCTCTTCATTCTACCCTATCAATACATAACCATAAAGGAATCCAAGGAAATCTGCACAACCACCCTGAATTAAAAGCTCGACAAAAGTCACCTGAGGGCGACAGCGGTCATGTTCTCTTAGGAACGATTTTCATAGTAGACACTACATGATCCTTTAAGATAGGCTTATTCGAAAAAATTGACTGGTTTGTGAGTTCATCAACACAATTTCGCTTCGCTCAATGGGATCAACTGTACAAAAAGAGAGTAGTAATTTTGCAGCCCATAATGTCGTGCAACCTAAGTTTTCCACCCAATCAACTAGATACGCTGTTGCTGAGAAACTACCAATATAGATACGGTTAGCTGTGCTAGCACTAAAAAGTCTAGTAAAGAAATGAGACCCCATGAGGAATACGATCCATGGAATGAAGAAAAGGACCTATTGATTAAAATCTCATACGAAGGAACTGGGAATAAGGATATCAACTGATATGAGTGGTATTGCTGATGCTTATCATTGTGTGGCATTTTCACCGTGTATTCTTGGGAAAATGAAATGGTGAGTTCCTCGTCACTTCGCCAAGCTAGGCCCGATATGACTAAAGCCCGTCGTCTTAGCAGTTATCTTTGCCAGCCTAATATTATGATGACCAAACCCACCATGGTCCAAATCAGAATAATGGAGTAATCTATTTCTTTCAGACTTGCGTTGGTAACCGCAATGGAGGGCTCTTGTTACTAACTATGAGATGAAGTTACGAGTGTTGGTCCGGTAAACTCTTGGAGGGCGTTCCGAGTGGGCAATCTTGTTTATTGCTTGAACCAGCGGTTTTAAATACAATCATGAATCTTATAGGTTGCGTTTCTGGTGGAAGCCCTCAATTAAAACTCCACTATTTCACTTTTAAATGTGATACTCAACACTGAGGATAGTTCATGTATATATTACGGCTGATATGAGATGACTAGTATCTGCATGGTAAGTGTTTCCAGTGCGAAATTCTCCAAACCAGATCTCAAGTGTATTATTTAGGAAGACTTGAAGAATTGAGCGTAGCGAAATTCTTGCGAACAATAGGTTATATGCAGGTGGCTGCAAACACGAAAAAGGTACTCACGGAAAGACAGAGATGCGTGTAGCTGTTACTCACGGTCAAAAAGACTCTGGCAATCGATCGTTCTCTGAGCTCATAACATAGATGAATTTTCACGAAAATGACTTACTGAACGGTCAAGACTTACTCAGCGTAGGAAGTGAGTCGGCTCACATATCTATACGGTTAGTTTGGCTCTTCTTAGGTTGCATGATAGGTCCAGCTAAGCCAGAACAATATGGATAATCTGCTCTTCACTAGACATTGTCACATCTATTCAATTTGTGAGACCACAAATCACCCCAGTAGTCTTATCTCTAACTACAGCCCAATATTGTGAATAGTGTGGAGATGTGAGCAGCCGGAGAGTAATGGCATCACAGGAAAGTTGAAATGATAATTTCAAAGTTCAGCTGAGCCATCAAGTTTGCAAGGTGCCCAACATGCCTCACTGTTTTCAGAGAGCCGCCATAGTGGCTGCTTCTACCAATATTCCTACTGTGATGATGGGTTGAAGATTTCTGCTTAAGGCTCAGCAGTCAGTAACTAATTTATGGCCGACTCAAGTATGTGTATTTTCCGGGAATTAAGTAAGATAAGTTTACGACAAGTGTATGAATACTGAGATAACATACAATTATTGTGGTCAATATCATCTATCAAGATACACAGACAAAAAGACTGCTTTCTTCTTTCCTCAAGATACGTTACCGTTGGGTATCATTCAAGTCGCGTTCTCTGAGGCACTTATTCTAAAATGATAGGCTCTGGAAGAACACATTAGGTCTCTGGAAGCCTTGATCAATATCACGCTCAGGTACTCAATCTAATTGTTCGCAGTTCGCTTCGCTCACTGCTCAATTACTCACTAGATTTCTCATTCGCAGTTCGCTTCGCTCACTGCTATTTCATATTACCTACCCCTCTCTCAAAAGCCACTCCATCCGATATGGTGTAATGGCTAGCACAGTTCGCTCTCACCGAGCAGATCGGGGTTCGATTCCCCGTATCGGAGAACATTTCTTTTTCTTCCTCCGTTTTCGGCTTTGGTCCGGAATCACGCCCCATTTCGGGAAAGTTTTCCATGTCAGCTTGCATTGTGGGGATGTCACGTCGGTGATAAGGAACCGAGGAAACAGTTTTCCGTGGAGGTGCTGGTCAGACCTGGAAATATTCTCCTTTTGTATGTTTCCTATTTCGTCTGGTTCATTGTCCCCATGCTACCCCACTATCCCCATCCTTCTGCCCGTGAGTCACCAGTTTTGTGTCGGCTTTATCTGTCAACAACGAATCAAGATGAATCATTCCCCTCATCCGATGGACAGTCTAGATCTGTATTAATATTAATCTTCTGTTGATATATTGATATCTTATATTGATATCTTATATTGATATCTAACAGCTCTTGTATTTGTGTCTATTCACATGCTTTCATCCACCAATCCGGGCTATTCATTTTGTATTTATTTTTCATCCCCAGACGATTTTATATTTTCACACATGAGTAAAGCGGACGAGCTCTTTGAGCAGTTCTCCACCCCCCAGGACGGCCAAAAGGTCCTTAGTTTCGACGCCTTCACGGCACTTCTTCTGCCGTTCCCGCTGGACCTCCCACGGGACGCCTACGGTCTCTTGTACGCGGTGGCCGATAGCGGGAGAAAAGGCTACGTGACCAAAGAGGACTTTTCGCGTCTTATGACTGCACTTACTGCCGATGACGGTGAGTTCCGGGTTGTTTACGAGTTTCTTTGCGAGAAACGCGGGGACCTTTCCTACGACCAGTGTACGCAAGCGTTGAACCGGTTAAACAAGCTGATTGACCCGTCGTATGTGCCGAAACAGTCGAAAATGAACTGGGCGTACCTCGGGCGGTTTTTCGAGCCTCGAGGAAGTATTGGGTACCACGACTTTATTCTGTTGGCCAACAGCTTGCCTGTGACCAAGGTGTTGGGGACGTTTGAAGTGATGGCTGGGAAAAGCGGCACCATTTCCGGCGAGCAGTTTGTGAGTTTGTTGCAAACCACGCTTAGCCACAAGTTGCTGGGCAAATTAAAGGCCAATCTTGGGCATGTGGTGAATTTTTTCCCCAATCAGGAGTACACGTTTTCCAACGTTTTGTTTGTTTTCAACGCTCTCAGCAAGGTGGACCTTTTGAATGAGGTGATTGCCAACACGCCCCCCACCAAGGAGGACCGCGATGACATCACCATCACGAAACACGACTTGTACAGACACCTCAATGACCACCTTCTCAAGCTGGCCAACTTCAAGCCTGTTCTGGTGGCAGAGCTCGATCTTCTTTTCCTGCTCATTGTGCCTGGGAACGTGCTGGTGCCTCGGAAAGAGCTCATTTCGTACCTCAATCCGAACGTGCACAATAATCTGCCAGACCTCTTGTATAGTATGTTTGACCATCCTCTCACCAAACACGCACTGGGCTTGACGTTTGGCGATGATACAGACAACTTTTCGCTTTGGCCCATTGTGGATTCGCTCTACTCCTTTTTCCTTGGGTCCATTGCTGGGTGTATTGGAGCCACTGTTGTTTACCCAATTGATCTTGTCAAGACCAGAATGCAGGCCCAGAAGCACAAGGCCATGTATGACAATTCGCTCGACTGTTTCAAGAAGATTCTCCGCCACGAGGGCTTCAAAGGCTTGTACCTGGGTCTTGCGGCCCAGCTTGTGGGTGTGGCCCCAGAAAAGGCCATTAAACTTACCGTCAACGACTTGGTGCGTAAGATTGGTACGAAAAACGACGGCTCCATCACCATGGGCTGGGAAATCACAGCGGGAATGCTGGCCGGTGCGTGTCAGGTGATTTTCACCAACCCATTGGAAATTGTCAAGATCCGTTTGCAGATGCAGGGCGGTGCCAAGCCTGCTATGCCTGGTGAAATCCCCCTCAAGCGCCTCTCGGCATCGCAAATCATCCGCCAGCTAGGCCTCAAGGGCTTGTACAAGGGTGCCTCTGCGTGTCTCTTGAGAGATGTGCCATTTTCAGCCATTTACTTCCCCACATACGCAAACTTGAAAAAGTACCTCTTTGGCTTTGATGCGCAGAATCCAAAGGGCCAGCGCCTCTCCACGTGGCAATTGTTGGTCTCTGGAGCTCTCGCGGGCGCCCCAGCAGCCTTCTTTACCACCCCAGCAGATGTCGTCAAGACTCGTTTACAGGTCGAGTCAAAGTCCCATGAGGTCAAGTACAGGGGCATTGCGCACGCTACAAAGGTGATTCTTGCGGAGGAGGGATTCTCGGCGTTTTTCAAGGGCTCTCTTGCGCGTGTTTTCCGTTCGTCGCCCCAGTTTGGTTTTACCCTCGCCTCGTATGAGTTGTTGCAGAACTGGTTCCCGTTGAGTCCTCCAGTCACGAGAGAGAGTAATTTCAAGACCATTTCGGGGTACCCGGGGGTCTACAACTTGACCAATGACCAGGTGTATAACTCCCAGGGGAAGAACGCCAGAATTTTGTACTTGACGGGTGACTTGAAGCCGGCAAGCAAGATTGACGATGCGTTGGTGCGTCTCCCAGCAGAGTATTTGTACAAGAGTCAGGATGCGGTGAGGTTGTTGTTGGATATTGATTATAAGTTTGGGGGGTTTCTGAGGAACGCGTATGAGAGATACGTAAAATGAGGAGGAGCACGAGCGGAGTGAGTGCGACTACAAGAAATGAGGAAGTGGAGCACGAGCGGAGTGAGTGCGACTACAGTTAACAAGTAATTGATGAGCAATGAGCGAAGCGATTCGCGAATGCTGAAGCAATTCGTGAATGCTGAAGCAATTCTCGAAGTGAATTTCGAATGATATACCTAATATTCGCTTCGCGAATTTGCGAATGACATTGAAGCGATTCGCGAATGCTGAAGCAATTCGTGAATGCTGAAGCTATTCGAATCAAATGACGTATATTGGTCTAGCGAATTGCGAAAGAATAACAAAATAGCAATTGCGTTGGAAGTTGGAGTACGTGCTGAGTGGTGCGACTAACTTATTACGAGAGCACGAGAAATCGCTTCGCTCATTGCCCTAGCTAACGTTAGCAAGTTAATTGAGCAGCAGCGAAGTAATTTTGCGCAAGAAATGAGTTGGCACATTCGCTACGTGCGGTGCGAATGGTGTAAATAGTGAAGCACGGCGAGCGAATGTGAATTTGAAGCAATGAGAAGTAGGTGAATAGAGCGAACTGTGAATGGCGCGAGTCTAGCGACCATTTCACTTGTCGTACGAGTGACTATATTGCTGGATGACACTTCAGTTTCAAAACTTACTTTTAATGTTTGAAATTTGATCACGTCTCATTGCTCTGTGAATGTCGCGCTGAATGCTATGGAGGACTCGAACTGGCACCAATCGGGCGATTTGGGACGGTAAGAGGGGAGATGGCTATAAGTGGTGGCTCGTGCAGTAAAAGGAAGGAGATTAAATGAAGGTCTCCAGTGAGGCTTACGGAGAATAGAGAGCATAGACTAGATAAATAACACGACCCGCAAGGCAAGTGAAAATAAAACGACAAATCTGAGCAATGAGGGAGTAGTAGTAGCCTGAAGGTAAGCGATCAGAAAGTGACTGAATGAAAGCGTCAGGACACCAGTTTTCTAGTACTGCATACAATACTTTCTGTAGGTACATTTATTTGGAACAATCACATCCAATGAACTTGGTCGTATATATCCATCATATATTGACAAATTAGTAATTAGAGGCTTCGAGGAGATAGAAACTGCTAGAGAGTAGAGTTCTTAGAAGAAAGGAAAATTAAGCATTCTAGGAGACCTGAAAATGGCCTTCATTCAACTTCTGGATTGGCCAATATAATTCGAATCATCTCTATTTCAAGGACTGCCATAAATAGAAGTTGATTTGAGCAATAGTCCAGCGGATGGTAGCTATGAAGTGAGACCTCCAAAAGTTCCCTTGACATCATTCGTAGATAAACCCATTGCAGTTTGCTCAATGCGTTAATCACCTACTCTGAAGGCTTACGAAGTAGCAAGACAGTGGATGCTCGACAAAAGAATGCTGTTTAGTTCTAGGCGGAAGGATCCAAAACGCTGATTGAAAAGAGGTTTCTGAAACGGCTTCATCAATCAACAGCCTTCCATACAACTTGAAGGTAGGGCCGAGTGTGGAAACTCTTAGAATGGAGACTTTACAAGGGCACAGCAACACCTTTTTGGATGCAAAATCGTTCAATTGAGATAAGCTTAATCACAGTCAATCAATAGAGTTGAGGAATCAATTTATACAGATTTAGAGTCCACCACACTTTAATACCTTGCTAACATGTGGACCTCATGTATGCTCCTCCCTGTGTATCCATTCATGAGTTCAAGCCTCTCGTTCACCGTTTTTCGGATTGCAAGAAAACAGCAGATCTGGAGGACACTCCCCTATTTCAAGCCAAGGCGTAAAATCCCAACATTAGTGGATGTTGATTACAAGTGCTGCTTCTAGACGTTAAACTTAGCGTCATTGTATTCTATTTTGCAGCTATATGGCTTTGAAACTTTTATTCGGGTATTTGTGACTTGCGTCAGCATTTGGATCTGTTTCAGATGAAAAAAACGTTTTTTGCAGCCAACCGTCCTGCACATAATCATGCCCTCTACACAGAATCAAATTCAAGAACAGTGTCATTTGTCAGCGTATTCTTTCACAGTGCCTCCACTGTACTAAACCAGTGAAGTCTTCACTGGTCTTACACACTAAAAGGACTCATACACATTTATCATTTGATTCTTTAGCCTTCATTGATTGTGGTCATAACAAAATATATTCTCATAATCGTTATCCATATTACCTAATAAATCTTATACCCATAGTCACTCAATCACCTCTTTTCCATCCCATCTTGATAGCCCACTATATCACCTTTATATTTTCCTACCGATCCTATTGTGTCTGCCAGCTGATTGAAGATCCAAGCCGCCCTTGGTTGTCAGATGCCAATCACTAAGCTGCCATTCAATACGATTTTTGAAAAAGATACAAGCTTTCTCTCAATCAAACTAATGCTTCACCAGATCATGATCAAAGACGATTCCATAAGACTCTCATTTCAATTGATTGCAACAATTCGTTTACAAAATTCTTCTCATTCATTTTCGTTCAAGGGTCCTTGAAGATTCTTACTAATGTTTCCCTTCAAGATTTTAATTAGGGCTGGAAATTATACCTTCATACAGTCCAAAACTCTTAACTTCGGATTAATATCCCTTCATATCGGTCATCTCGAAGCTTACACAAATACCGAGCCATTGGAAGTGCCCTTGAAAGCGCTCTTGGAAGCGCTCTTGGAAGCACCATTGGATACACTGGAAGCACCATTGGCAACGTCCTTTGAAGCGCCGTTGTAACCATTTTCGTACTTGTCAGCCCACCCCGTACTCCGCCTTCGCAACTGGTCGTTATCGAGGTCGTCCTGGAGGAGATCCTCTTTGATGTACTCGCCCGATCCTTTGTGCAACTCAGAAAGTGTCTCCCAGGCCAGGGTGAAACCAGACGACTCTCCAGGGAACCTAGAGTCTTTAAGCAGGGATTCGGAGTCCTTAGATAAGGTAGTAGAGTCAAAGTCCAGGTTATCCTTACCCTCGGAGTCTTTTGTGTCAATTTGGGCAATTGGGGTAGTTGGGGCAGTTTGAGCTTCTTGGGTACTTTGAGCCTCTTGGATACTTTGAGCCTCTTGGGTACTTTCCTGGGTCTTTTCCAACCACCTGATGACCTTTTTGAAAACCCGTTCATTCACGTCTTGGCCCCACAAGTTGTCCAAATGCTCGTGGCCGTCTATGGCCTCACAGGTGGTGTGAGGAGGCAATTGGCTCTTCATGACGGAAATGTCCACCAAGGAGTCTGTTGTTCCATATATAAGATGGACAGGAACACGGATGCTGCGTAATGGGTAGGGAATGGTCTTCAAACCCGAAAGACTGGTGTAGTTGTCGTGGTACATCTGAAACTTTTTCAGGGCCATGATCTGGAACCAGTGGGCCACAGTTTTGACTGAGGTGGTGGAGTACAAATGAGCGTAGGAGGCCACCTTTTGAACATAGCGGATATTGCGGGAACGCCAATTGAACAAGGTCTTGATGCAAAAGTCGATAATGGTGATGAATAGCGGCGGGTAAATGATGCTCTGCCAGAAAATGGTGGACGGCAATAGCACCTTGTTGGAGAAGAGAAGATACATAAAGTTTGGCAGCAGCTTGAAAAGAATATCGAGCAATTTCGAGCACAAACGGTGTGGGGTGGTTGCGGGCGAGATGGCAATGATCTGGTCGATTTTGCGGTTCAAATCCGTATTCACAGCCACAGACGCAAACGCCTGCGCAGTTCCCTGGCTGAATCCAATGTAGGTGAGCTTTTCCTGGCCTGTATGTTCCAAGATGTAGTCGATGGTATTGGGGATGTCGAAAAGCGCAAACTCGTCCAAGGAAAAGTCCCAGAACTGCTCCGACTTGAGTTTGTGCACGAGATGCTTCTGCGAGTATTTGTTTCCGCGGTTATTTCCAAGCCAAACGTCGTATCCCATGTCGTAGAGTACCAATGGGAGATTGTCGTACTCCTCTATCATGGTCATCCAGACCTCGCTGTTCATGAGAAGCCCGTGGTGGAAGTAAACAACCTTTCCATTACTTTTGCGGGCACGTGGTCCTGCTACAATCCTCTGTACAGTAAGGAGGTACCCATCCCCAGTCCGGACAATCTTATCTTCGAGCTCGTACCCAAATATACCGGCCATTTCATGAATAGTGCCTGCGTGGAGGATCCCTAGCATCGTTTCATAGACCTGGGGGGTGATTTCATCCAGAAGCGCAACGTACTTGTTGCGGGGGATGCTGTAGAAGAGCGATGCGCTCCTGGTGAAAAAGTTGATGATGAAGTCGGGAAGGTGGGAGGTTGTTAGGGCGAGGAATGACTCTGTCCAGGCCATTATAATGGACGTAAGGATGACGGGGATGTCGATTAATCGGATTTGCATATTAAACCGAAAGATTAATCAAACACCAAAAGTAAGGTGCAAATAATCTCACTCACCAAAGTGAATTGTTTGCTATTAAACAAGTCTCACTAAGCGTGCTCCACTAAAGCTCTACCCATGGATCACTCTAGATGTATAGGTCTCAGATGTCTAGGTCTCAGATGTATATTGAGAGAACACACGAGTGTTGCTGTAGTTATAGTTGCCAATTCCCGATAGCTAATCCTTCCGACTTATTGATACCACTTGGCAGACTAAATAAAGATTGATTTTAAGGGGTATGGTGGGTTTAAGGGGTGATTTTTGCAATAATTTTTGCAGTAATAATTGCAGTAATTTTGCTTCATTGTGGCAGTAATTTTAGCAGCAATTATAAAATCATAGAAGTATTAGCAATGAGCTTGATTCTCTCAGTGCTAACAAGTATTTCAAGACTGTAAGACACTTTGCCATGTAAGACACTTTGCCAATGTAAGACACTTTGACCACTTAGTAATTACCCTAATGGCCTCTTGAGCACATTATGAAGTAATAAGCTTCATTTTGGACGACCACATGAACGCTAGGGGCGATGCCGTCAGTACTTTAGATCACAGTTACTCAAAGAACTTGGTCAATTTGGTGTTTAGTTTATTCCAAGTTTCTCATGGTATTGACCAAGGAGAGTTAACTATTACGTTGGTGATATGAGTCCAGTTAAGTATGTATTGGGAGGATGTGGGACATAAAGATAGCCCAAGGCTAAGAGAAACTACTGAGTCGTTTGATGTTTATATGAAGGATGCAGCCGCTTACGCTTTCATTCTCGGTGTAACATCGAGACTGACAATGAAATGCTGAAGATTGATTATGTTGAAAGATAGAAGCTTTAACTATTAAGTTGATTTGAGTATAATCAGGGTGAACGAGATATTACAACCTGGATAATTCAACCGCATTGGATAAAAATACCATCAGCAGCTTCAGCGAAGCGAACTGAGTAGGGGACGTACCTAATACGAGTGATCCAAAAAAGACCCCAATCCAGCATGTAGACGAGTTCGATCACCAAACAGCTAGACTTAAATACACTAGAATTAAAATACTCTGTTAAAATTTCCAGAAGATATACAGATGGTTCTTCATTACAACTATCGTTCTTCCCAAACGGCAAGCTAAATTGTCTAAATCTAATTGACGGACACTGCCAGTCTATCTTAAGCCACCTCTTCTGTCGTTTATTCAAACCCTGCCTTCGGTAGTCTGTCCTATTTAGAGGCGCGGCTTTATAATAACGTTGAGATAATCAGGTTTCCACCATTACAGTAGATTATGCCAGACCAAACAAATTCCAAACAGCCGTCATGATTGCAAGATGGAGGGCCTGAAAAGGCCAGTTGTGTATTTGACCGCCCATGTATTTGAGAGTAAATGCGATTACTATTCTCCAAGCTGTGTCTATTAGGAATTTTCAAACATGTGTCATGAATCATCACAGAAAGAACGTAACAATTAGAGGCTCACACGGAATAACATGTGTGAGAATTAGAGAACGGTGGGGGGGGGGGGGGTGATGCAACAATTTGGGCAACAAAAGATTGTATATAAATCATCCCAATATCTTTTCTTCAACATCATCCGATATGGTGTAATGGCTAGCACAGTTCGCTCTCACCGAGCAGATCGGGGTTCGATTCCCCGTATCGGAGTTTTTTGAATAATTTTTCAAGTTAAGATTCCACATGAGCATACACATTGACAGTTATGACCAAACATTAGTGAATTGGTGATTCGACTTCGAAGAATCATTTCTTAATCATCAACGGCTAGAAGTGCGGTTAGTTTACATGGTTATTTTTTCACACAGATTTGGTAAACAAGCACGATCGTTAGTGAGTTTTGATTTCAGCCGGATAAACAGAAATCAACATAGGAGCCAGTAAGTTCGGTTAGCAAAACTATGAGAAGTAATACTTGAGAAAAAATAAGAAACGTCTGTCAAATCTTTTGACACCAGTGAGCAACTTCAGTGAGATACACAATAAACAGTGCCATGACTTGTAGAATGAGTTAAAACGAAACATTAGCTAATTTTGCAATAGTTCTTAAAACTAACCTTTCCCGGCTGCCGAGGGAAAATACTGAAACAAGATTTCCGGCACAATATGAGGGTGTTTCATCATGGGATCTTAATGGAAACAAAGCATATAAGTGTAAAGTCACAGAGTATAGCCACCAGATAAGTAAGATGTATCCACTAAGAAGATGATGAAGAGAAAAGCCTCATCTGAGTGCAATCATTGGCCATGATAATCTGAGGACGGCTTGAGATTACTGACAACTTGAGATTACTGAGAGCTTGAGATCACGCTACCATGGCCGTTGAGCAATTGACAACTAAACAAATCAATAGGATTGAGATATCTGTTGTATATGTAAACATGAGTAGAACAATAATGCACCAATCCTTCATTTTCCGCGCTTAAGCACATCGGGTACATCTACTTCTACGCTTGGAAACAACTTGAATACTCGTACGATTATCTCAGCCGGGCGCTTAAATAGGGGAGATAAGGTACAACTAGAGGAAAATTACCGAACGCGATGTTTGGGGTAGCTCATTGTGATGAGAAGTCACCTTAATCTGTGACTAGCAAGATCAAGTTTAAGAGTAATTTATGCTCATTAAATGCGGCTACTGGCTATGTATCCAGTGGCACTTGACAACCTGAGTCTATTGTGATTACCAAGCTAAGGGTCTAGAACCTGAGTGACAGATATTTGTCAGCATTACCAGAAGGTAATTTATGTAGGTTGAACATTGTTGCTGATGTAATTTATTAGTTTGGGATCAACACTGTAGATTGTGTTTCACTAGATGGACACGAGTAGTGACTTTTATGATACATTTTGATGCAGTATTCTCTATTCACTGCCTATTTGCCATTCTATTGCCATTCTATTGCCAGTCTATTTGCCAGTATTTAGCGTGCCTATTTCTGTCTTTTTCCTGTCTTTTCCTATTTAGCCTGTCTTTCCTGTATTTGCCTTATTTCTCCTGCCTATTCTGCTATTTTGTCACTATCTTTATTCTGCAACTCATTTCATACTCGCTAATGACTCTATACTCTTTCTATTCTGCTCCGTTACTAATGTTCATTTCTGCTCCATTTCTAATGTCCCTGATTAATGACGCATACCGCTACTGCTAAGCTATCTACTATCTATGATGTCTCTATACCCCCTATGACCTAATGCTTAGGATCAGTAAGTGACACAATGTCAACACAGCCATCTACCCCTGTCGCAGATTTTGTCCTTTTTCCGCTCGCATATTGTTTATTTATGGACGAGCGACCCAATAGGCTCCGCAACGAGTTTCTCTCCAACTCTACCGCGGCAGACACGCCTACAGAGAGCACCTTCAACATACGGCCGTACCCAGATGACTTCGAGATGAGAGGGAGCATGTATCCCCCATACCCCAACAGCCCAAGCACCGCGTATCTCAACGAAAGCGCCCAGCAGGTCAACAGCAATTTCAACAATAGCCAAGCCAATAGCCATGCCAATAGCCAAGCCAGCCATGTCAACAAAAGCAACAACCCTTTTGCCACCGACTTTGATGATAATAAAACTACCCAGAATAACTACAGATCATATGAGTTAAATTATTTACAGTCAGACGACTCAAACTACTACAAGCACCCCCTGAATAACTATCTGACCAACTACCTGACCAACTATGATCTGGACAATTTGCACAACCCAAATAATCTGACCAACTACTATGACCTGCCGTCTGATGACCCTAAAGATTATGTTGTTCCAAAAAAAGGCAGGTACCACTACACAAATCTTCCGTACTTTACCATCATCGTGTCTATAATCCAGGTGGGAGTGTTCATAGCCGAGCTCGGCAAAATGCTGAGCCTCACGGGGTCTGCGTTCCAGACTCAGCCGTACTTTAACCCCATGTTGGGGCCCCTGACGTATTTGTTGATCAATATGGGCGCCAGGTACGTTCCGTGCATGCACGAGGTGGCTCTCCTCACCAATGACACCTCAATAGCCTTCCCATGTCCGAATTCCACCACGACAGATACCAATGTGTGTGGATTGGGCGAGCTCTGTGGGCTTCTGGGGATTCCTCAGAATGATGGGAAATGGATTCCCGGACAGTGGTACCGGGTATTCATTCCGATATTCCTCCATGCAGGCTTTCTTCACATCATCTTCAATCTCCTTCTCCAAATCGTGATGGGGTCGAGCATCGAAAAGGCCGTGGGCATTGTCAAATACGTCATCATCTACATTCTGAGTGGAATCGCGGGGTTTCTTCTCGGAGCCAATTTCACCCCGGAGGGTATCGCCTCCACTGGAGCATCGGGCGCCTTATTTGGCGTGGTGGCCACCAACATCATCATGTTTGTCTATAGTGGCCGCAAGAATAACAACATGTATGGCACGCGGCATTATGGCCTCTTCATCTGCATCATGGTGGGCGAAATCGTGGTTTCGTTCGCTCTAGGCCTTCTCCCGGGCCTCGACAATTTCAGCCACATTGGTGGCTTTGCCATGGGTGTTCTCATGCTGCTTTTGCTTCTTCCAGACCCGTTCTTTGTGTACCACGACGGCAGAATCACAAAGCCTTCCAATGACTTGTCAAGGACCCAAAAACTATTTAAACACTGGAATCCGGTTCCAAATCATCCCGATAAGAAACCCGTACGCTTCTACATATGGTGCGGAGTCCGTCTAGCAGCATTGGTACTTGCAATTGTCTATTTTGTGCTTCTTCTGCGCAACTTTTTCGTGGATGGAATGACGGCATCAAACCAGTGCACCTGGTGCAAGTATATCAACTGCATTCCCGTGCGGGGCTGGTGCGATATCGGCCAGGTTACTATAGAGACAGAAACGGCGCTGACACCGCTGGCCACGCCGACCCAAACCCCGCTGTCGACCCAGGTCACAATAGTCACGACCCAGCAGCCTACGGTGGTTCCAGATACTCAAAAGAGGTTGGATTGGGTGGGGGATGGAAATGTGGGAATTGCGATGTATTTGGTGTTGGGAATGATGAGTATTTCGTGGTGGAGGAAGTACAAGAGCGATACATAAGATACTTGAGCGTAGCGAAAGTATCGCGTATAAGAAAGACATTAGATACTTCAGCACGAAAGTATCGCGTGAGACAGACATTCGATACTTGAGCGTAGCGAAAGTATCGCCTATAACACAAACACTTGAGTGTAGCGAAAGATCGCCTATAAAACAAACACTCGATACTTGAGCGTAGCGAAAGCTCGCCTATACTACAAACATTCGATACTCTCGCTAAGCTCAAGTATCCTTGGGTGACATCACTTGTATGAAACATAAAATACTTTAACAGCGAAGTAACGCTAGTGTGAGAAATAAGATACCTGAGCGATAGCAAAGGACGCTAGTATGAGAAGATTCAAGAGGCTTGTGCGAGATACGATTCTTCAACAAAGAATCACTAGCAAAGATACTACGACAGCAAAAGAATGCTAGTGTGAGAGATACTGAGCGATAACGAAAGGATCGCTAGAGTGAGGCTAATTATCATTGGACTATGTAAGCATTCAGAAAGGTATTTACTTGAGTGAGTCCTGCGACAGGAAGCTGTCTGGGCCCTTTCAAGTTGTCTTCTCCTCACTCGCTATCTGAGAGACAGTGATCACGGATCATGAAGAAAATGAAGTGACATGTGGATCGAGGATGAGAGTGAAATTTGGCGAAAGACTAGAATTAGAAGTGAGACGAGTGAATACTGGAAAAGACTAGAAGTGAAAGATAGTGGATGGACGAAAGTGATAAGAAATCATGAGGGTATGTGTTTAAATAAACGTGGCACCCAATTGAGCTTCAATTCGCTGCGCTCATTGCAAGGACATAAAAAACATAGAACATGAAGAGGCAACAGGCTGAGGCAAATGCTTTGAATTATCAGACAGGTGGACGTTATCAACCGTCGAAGTCTATGACTACAAAATTACAAAAAATGTGAGTGAATCATACTTCCAATCTACTCAGCAAATAGAACCTGCCTTTCAGAGTAAGGCAACCTCTGCACGCCCTCCATAGAATCACCTAGCGGTCAAATCTACTGCTCAGTGAAGTACTATTAAGTGATATTCAGATGGTACGGGTAAGGGACGAAGGTGGTCAAAGCTATGATCAAAACGAAAAGAGCAAGCTATGAGCTCACTCGGATGATATTGGAATCGAGATCGAATAGACTGCCATAGAAAAGGATACGATCCAAGAGTTCAGCTCTCAAAACTGTACAGGTCATAAAAGGCTGGAATGACCCACTGCTTTTGTCTCACCACTCACAAGCAGCGGTGATTCGCTATTCAAACTTGATAAGGTATCACTTAGTGGATTCATGATCTCCACACCAGCAGGGCCAGATGCCCATCATGCTGAGGACTCAGAATGGTTTCGATACGTTACGTAGTAGCAAGGACAAATGTAGCATCATAGGAGAATGGAAATGTATGAATTAGGATGAGCGTAGTGTAAGGTCATTAAAATGGGGAGACCAATTTGTCGTGACATAATTAGTCCCGTCTTCAATCCATACAAAAATAAATCGATACAGTACCAAGCTGATTTAAGTGGACATAGTCCTGAGGGAAGCTGTACGAGTGACAAAAACATAACGAATGCAAATAAAATCATGAGCCAAGCCTCACACAAAATACTGGCTCACTCACTAGCTAAGTTCTCAGTGAGCTTATGTGGAAGTTGACTACGTAATATGACTACTTCTCGAATAGGAACACATTTGAGTCCATTCTGGTTTGATACATGCCATTATTGAAATCACCCCTGCCAATATAGGAAATACTCATATGGACAACCGAATAAATTGTGTATGTTTATTCCGAGATTGGAAAGAAAAGATAACAATTCAAAAACACTTTTGCAAGCCCGAGGGGCTCCAACAGTCTTGTTCAGCATATACTCTGGTAGCGAACATCTACTAAAAGTCTACGTTGTGGTCCATATCGAGCCATTTGTAAAACTTCGATTGCCTTTTATATCCCAGGAAAGGGTGTACTTTAACCGAATACTTGTAGAGAACTAACGAGCTATGGGTCACCTTTGAGTGGGTCTACTGAAGAAGGTACTCACTGTAAAGGATGTACACACCTTTGAAGGAGGCACACTTCATCAGGTCATTTCAGTACTGACATCATCACTCGTAATCTTAGATAGTTGGTGGGGGTACCCCACGTTTATGATCCCCCACACTAAGCCGCGCTTACTAAGCCGCTTACCTAAGCAATGCCTATACTACTTCATCGTGATCCCCGCACTAATTAATCATGTCCAAACCACCGCCATACGACACTTTCCCCTTTGTTGAGTATCTTAACGGCTTGTCTGCCCTGAACTGTGCCGACGTTGCTTATGGTAGTAAACAAAAGTTCTCTGGCCCGTCCGAAGAAGACGTGGTGCACCATTTGAAGCTACTCAGGGCATTTGAGAGTTTGAGGTCAAGAATCGCTGACGAAAAAACTTGGCAGATCTATGTCACTAATGCAGTACGTCGATTCATCGTCTTCATAAGTTGCTTGAGGCATGTGGTGAAAGGAAGTGCAAATGTGAAGAATGGCTGGGAAGACGAGGAGAAAACGTGGAAAAATTCTCGGGATCTGCAGCTAGTCACATTAGTGAATAGTATGCTTCCTCCATTAGATGTGATAATGGTGTGGCATGCATTTTTGCTAAACCCCAGAACCTTTTACGATACTTTTGTACGGATGGACTTTGTCCTGTTTGCGGTAATTCCGCTTCCTCTCAGCCGGATCAGCCAGGCGATTGACAATTTGACATTTGAGTACGTGCCCGAGGAAAAACTCCAGGTTGCCTATTTACGTCTTGTGGAAAGGTTTTCGGCCGGCAACGACCCCAACCAGGTTTTCGATGTGCAGGTCTACGACAATGTCGCATTTTCGGTTGCGACGCAGTCGGTAGACGTTACGTGCGCTGTGTGCAGGAAAACGGTTTTATGGAATGTTCCATACACCAACGACTTGAGGACTGGTTTTGCAGACAGTGGCTTTCTGCAGATTTCCAAGCAAAACTGTGGGTGTGGTTCCCCCGCGATTACACACGAGGAATTGAGAAAACGCCAATTGTTGGCTGATTTGGACAGTTCAAGACCTCTACCTGTGATTTTCAGGTACTTTTCCACCGTCATGGGCGCAGACCTCAAGGGATTCAAAACCTTGATTGTAGATGGATACATCAAGCGCGAGGCAAAAAATGCCACCGCAAACTCCACGAACCAAGCCCTTGCTAAAACAATCAAAGACTCGTGTAAAAGTAGTGTTCATGGACCCAGGTGCCTGCTCATTCTCCGCGCATACCTTGAGATGAATTTGATCCACACTACTGTGTCGTCTACGGAGATTCCCACGTTGGAGATTCCAATTGACCTTGTAGGATGTGTGCTTCGCCAGGAGCGGTTTTGGACCAAGATGAATAAAATCGACTTATTACGGTCCCCCGAAATAGTCTTTTCCATAAAGGAGAGCATTACAAGATACGAGCGGTTTTTCAGCATGATGGCTTCTCACGACCACAAACAAATGCTAGTGCCCACCTTGGATATTGATCTTGTATGGCACACACATCAGCTCTCACTACACTATTATTCCACAGCATGTATCGCCAGAAAATGCGGAGTTATCGACCACGATGACAAGGTTGAAAAAAGCAGAATCGACGGGTGTTTCGAAATTACCGCAAATTTGTACAAGAAAAAGTACAAACAGGACTACGTCCTCTGTATGTGCTGGTATTGTGCCCTAGTCCGCGCAAGGGGTCCCAAGGTCTCCACGCTATTTAAAAAGCCTTCTGAGTCGAAAGTCAATCACGGTTCTACCCATATTAGTACCCACTATGCCGTAGAAATGCACACCAAGGTCGCAAAAGAAAATAACGACAAGGTCGAGGACAAGTACCACAGGAATATGAACCTTCCGTGGGCATACTCCGACACTGAGGGCTTGTATGTTTTCTCCCCATCGAAGCCAATGAATTCCTGCCAGTTTTACGGTGACTCTCTATGTGGCACGGTGAGAGAACAGGGGGGTAATTGTAAGGGAGTCGTGGGGCTATTGTGTGGGAGTGTAAATCTGTCGTCAGTGCAACATAGAGGTGGTTGCGGAGCCTATTCCACGATTTGAGGTACAAAAGAACCCAGGAAACTACATAATTTGATATAGGTTTATATATGAGTACATAAACGTTTTAACAAGCTGAATCAGGCAGGACTCTCACCAGGCTGCTAGAGCGATTATCACCCATTTAGGATACCATATTTGAGTCGAATGAACAACTATTTCTAGTTTTAATTAAGCCAAAATGAAGTCATTCGAATTTAGATAAATTCAAAATTTAATTGTCATGTAACCACAGCGTTGAATCAGTCGAATTCGAATTCTTTTGTAGCTAGAGAATACCGTTTCGTTTTGAGGTGATTTTATGTAAATTAGCTGATTTACTAGCAAAACAATTGGTCACGATCAGTTCTTGTTCATTTATCATTTGCTCAAGAGTTTGTCAAAAGTAAGGATCAGAATCAAAGGACTGGGCATGTTAATTTGTGCTTATGGGCAAGCCTGTATAGGATTTAAAAAAGAATGCAGGTAGCTTTACGGGTATTCTTAGCTTTACCAACAATTTAATAAAACTATGCTCTAGAGGAAATTCATACCATCATTTTTCACCAACAGGGTTATTAACCTGTCCAGTACTTAGAATCAAAGACATTTGGATATATTATAGTCACAATTCTGACCTTTTTTGTGGCTGCAAAATCTGAACTAAAAATTGTCGGTATCACCCGGCGCCACACAAGGAGAAACAGCCATAACGAGACAAAAAACTTGATCGAGTAACAGCCTATGCAATTGAATCTTGTAAACGTGTTCAACCATTCGATTAAAATAACATATCCTTCCCTGACTTCTAGAATAGACAAACATGAATCAACATGAGGCCAAACTATAAAACACGTCAAGAACAAGATCATGTAAATGAGCAAGATGCAAAGTTGCACATGCTAAAGATTAACGAATCGATTACAAATACAGACCTTCTATTGAGTTAACCTAAATCTATGTTGCCTATTCGATATTTGGGGCCGTGGGAGCATCATGAGGTCACATAAAAGAGACTTGGGAGAGTGCATACGTGATGAGATGAAGAGGAAGGTGTTTGGCAAGTGTGTTTTTTCCAGAAATAAAGTTTTGTGGGTATCCATGTTTGTGTCACATTAGTCAAAAGATGGTAAGGATGTATTTTCTAGACGTGCATTATCATGTAATCCATTGGAGAGCTGAGAAAAGTGGGTATTGAATAGGCCGAAAGGACACTTGCGAGCTTGACTCGCCGCTGCCCAGCATAATTGAGATGATCAGATGTTTAAAATTCCCAACCATCAGATTTCTAGTGGAGTAAGTTGCTTACAAATGATTTCTAAGCATTTATTTTTAATGTGGCAAATATCCGAACGCGTGGCGCGTATTACTAATTTCTGCCACAGTTCCACAGGGTTCCACAACTCCACAGGATTACTGCGCGGACTAGTATATATACCTATCCACCCGTATCAATCTTTCTCATAATTAACACACCATTCAATGACTTCAATTGCAGTATTCGGCCTTAACGGCGCCCTCGGACAAAGCGTTCTCTCCGCGCTTCAGGAACAACCATTTGCGTCCAAAATCAAGTCCATCACCGCAATCACCAGAAAGGACACTCCATCCACCGATAAAATCACATACATACAATCCGACTTGTCAGACCCCGAAGCCTTGGCTGAAAAGTTGAAGGGCACAGATGTCATTATCGAGTTGCTCAATGCCAATCCTGCTTTATTTGCAGCCACCGAAAAAATCGCCAATATTGTGAAGCCCAAGCTTTTCATCCCATCCCAGTTTGGCGTGGACATCGCAGCTGTCTCTAAGTACGCACCTGGATTCCTCCAAGCCAAGACCGACCACTCCAACAATCTCAGAAAGGCCGGAATCAAAACCGTCGATGTCGTCACCTCTCTTTTCGCTATCCCGGGGCTGTTCCTGTACGAAATCGTTGGTCACGTGGGCGTCGAGAAAGATAACACCTATGTGGTGAGAGGAGACATTAACCAGTTGGTTTCGATCTCTACCGCCCCAGATATCGGAAGATCCGTTGCTTCCTTGGCCACCAGTGCCGATTTCCAAAAGATCCCGGACCTCATCAGAATATACAGTGAAAACGTCACTGTCAAGAAGATTCTTGACACTTACGCCAAGAACCATGGTGTTGAATTGAAACAGGCCGGTCACGTGTCACAGGAAGAGGCAAAGAGCCTTTTCCAAAAGGAGTTGGCTAGCGGCTTTGATTTCTCAAAGTTCTTTTTCTACTTGCACTCGATCGTTTCCCAGGGTGATGGCCATGGTACCTTGTTTGGTGAAAACGACAGAGAGTTTGTCAACCCTGGCGAAAGCTTGTGGAAATGGGGAAAGTTTTAAGGATATAGGAAATATATGGCTGTTAAATGGCTTTCCGTAGAGAATGATATAAAAGTAGAGTAATAAGAGCGTCTAAAAACCGATCAAACAGGTGGTAACTGTTTCGAATGCCAAACTCGCTTTATCAGCGAATTTCATTCATCCTGGTGGATGGATTTTTGGGAAGAAGTGCGAATTTACACTTAGAAGTCTGGACATATGGAAACAATAAGTGAGCTTTCGATGCATAAAGTAAAATTACTATGCTCCAGATGAAATAGGCTGGTAAAAGAAATGGAGTTGATTTATGGCCTACACTTATGAACAGTTTGTGTGTACTAGTTTGAATAGCAGTGTGCTTATGTTTTGCTTGGACTCATCTATTATTTGCCTCCTGCACAGAAAACAAAAATTTTCGCACTTCATGTTGAGAATGATAAGAGTCCCCACGCGTGCCTTCACCACGGCACGCCCAAACTCGTTTCTCAGCTTGTTTGGCCGGAACGACCTCAAGAAAAGACAGGAGATCATTGAAAAACAAGATGAGTTCGAGAAAGATGTGGAGAAGAAAATCGTCATCTTGAACAAGGACAACAGCCCCGATGCAACCCCTTTCGACCCTGCAGTCGACATGCCCGGCTTTGAAATCAAACAGTGGAAGGAAAAGATTGTGCCTGCGAGGCAAATCGAGCAGACATACACCCCAGACGACGTAGCATCAGCCATCAACGCCACATACCAGGCCGTGGCGGGTAAGAGCGTGACCACAGCAGACTACGCAAACACAGACTTGCACGACTTGAGCCTCAGATTCCAGCTTGCCAAGGCCTTACAGCTGAATTTGGGCTTTGATATTGGCGACTATGCCTTGAGCAAGTCCCACAACTTGAGCATCTTACACGACGAGGTCAGCAAGATCGTCAGCAAGAGGTGGTCTAGCGAACGCAACCCCAATGGCATTGTCTTGAGGCCCGAAGATTTCGCCGACGTCAAAAACGTATACTTGAACCAGGAGTTGACAGCCAGAGACCAGAAAAAGAGACTCCAACAACTCGTAAGCAAGGCACACGGCGAGGCATAGACTGTAAATAGCAAGAATAGAAGGAACACGAAAATAGCAAGCTAATAATAACCATCACCCCGCAACTGTGCAAAACTCAGGAGGCTCGGGTAACAGTTCCAACAACACCTTCAACTTTTCGTTATTGGGCTGTTTGCCCATTGCCTGCTCCTGCTGTATTTGCAAGGTCCGGTAGTAGCTCCACGTGAGTAAGACCTTGGCCGTGGCAAAGAAGCGGAAATCGGGCCAGAGATACTCCACAAACATAATCAGGCAGTCGTCTGCGCACTGCCACATCATGAAGTCGCTGAGTCTGCGGTGGCCGCTGGTCCTCACCAACAAATCAAGGGGCGGTGTATCGGGCCCAAAGTACAAGTTTTTGGTCAATTCCTCAGAACTTATGTCACCGGGTTGTATCTCACCATCGACACGTTTTTGGACAAGAGTCTTGATTGTGTGTGTAATGTCGTCACGCGTGGTGTAGGGGAAGCATACATTGAGAACACGTTTCTTTGCCGAGGCGGTTTTTTGCTCAATCTGTTCCAAGTCATGGAGAATGTCTTTTGGAATCATGGAACGGTTGCCCACGATCTTGATACGAAGCTCATTAATCTCGGCATACGACAGCTCGTGCTCCAGGAGAAAGCGCAAACGGTCGCGTAACAAGGCAAACAAGATATCCACCTCTTCCTTGGGCCGTTTAAAGTTCTCGATGGAAAAGGCGTATATCGTGACATGTTCCACCCCGACGCGGTAGGCGACTTCAAGAACCTATAGTTAGAAATGTAATGTAAATGATACGTACCTCTGACAATGACTCTGCCCCAGCAGAGTGGCCGTCTTTAAAAGGGAGATTGTTGTTGCGGGCATAAGTTCTGTTGCCGTCCATAATCAAAGCTATGTGCTTGGGAATCTCACCAGTCTTCAAAATGCTAATAACCGAGTCTTTGACAAGGCCTCCGATATAGAGGGCACTGAGGACATTGAGCGTCATATTTGCCGCCTTGTTAGGGAGCGTCTTGGACATCACCTGTATGTTTCTGAGGAGCTTGGTAATAGACATGATAAGAATAAAAAGGCAAATGGCTGCAAAAAAAATTACAAATGCTGCAAGACAAGGACAGAAAACTATAATGACTAATATATCTTCTAAACTAACGAATAAACGTAAATAAGAAAATCTAAACCGATAGTGATCGGTGGGATAAAGGATATGATTGAGATTTCTTAGTGGTCCTCTTTTCTTTAGTAACCATGAATTAAAGAGCACGGGCTAAGACTATTAGATATATTCCGCATCGAAGAACCGAAGGTATTTAAGCCCCTGACCACCCTTAGGGGTGTTAGAAGGAAGTACAATGATTCAGAGGAGGCATTCTCAACTAAGCAAGCTAGGTTGAGATTAAAGTCAGCCAAATACATACTTTAAAAAAAGCACTAGTAGGAAAAGACACTGCAATTACCTTCTCTCATCAAACACGTTCATATTATAGAGACACTAACCTAACCAGTATTCCTAAACATACATCTACAATGTAATCGTTTTAAAAAAATCGCATGCATTCTGCCCATCCAAATGATCTACGTCAATGCTAAACGGATTCAGACAGCCTAACATCTGTTGGGTTCCCATTTATTGCAATTACTGAAAATCATGTCTTGCGAGCTTGATCATAGCTCTTTTCTGGAGAGCCATCTACACGTTCAATCTGAGCCAAACAATTGAGCTGTCATACTGCATTCAATTGAGAAACCGAACAGCATTCAGAGCACCTTGCTCTTTCAACTTTCATCAGTCTATCTGGTTATCTCTATTGAAATTTATGATCCCTCCATTGCTATTGTTCTCCATCACTACGATTTTTTGTCATTACTATTGATTTTTTCTTATGGTTCCTATTTTAGACTGGTGTAGTACAATGCTGAGTACATTGACACACAATTCAAGTTATACCATATTATCTAGACAGATCAAGTACTCTTCGAATCTGCTTCTCTTTGATTCATCACTGGCAAATATGATCATACGCTTGGGCAATGATTATGCTATTCAAAGAAAAGCTATTTGTTGCTTGATTTGTGAAGCATTGATAGCTTTATTTTGAAACATTCATGAAACACTCTTCTATGAAGCATTCATGAAACTCTTTCTATGTTCGTTGCATATCCATGTTCTATCGTCACTGTCTATGACCTTTGTATTAGTATTTACCAATCTATCACACTGAGCAAAGTCCACTGAGCGAAGCGAAGCGGACTTTCGGTGTACTTTCGCTCAGGTACTTTCGCAGGTACTTCTCAAACGCCTCTACTTCTTCCACTTCTCTTCTTTAATGCCTTTTTGTCCCGATTCAATGTCTCTTCCTTCTCAATATCGATTCTTCTCAAGACGGTCTTTTTCTCCATCTTGGTCCTCTCCTTTATCCTTGCCTCTTCTATCTTATTCAAATACCCCAAATACACCACCACTTCTGCAACCAACACCACTAGGCCGAAAAACAAGGCCATCAACACCCTTTGCCCTACCGCAAGACGCCACAGCGAGTTGGTCCAGTACCAGATGGCATACATCACGCTGCCCACACTGATGAAGATGTTGAAAATGGTGGTGATGTGGCTTTTGAGCTCCTTGTTTTCCTGTGCGGGGGTCTTTTCAGCCTCCGAGAGGCGCTGTTCATAAAGCGTAGTGTGCTGGGGACTCGGATTGATGAGTCTCTGGTACTCTTCTTCGCGCTCGCGCTGCCGAAGCTTGTCCATGAGCTGGATATACTCTTTCGATTTGGGATTGTCCTTCTTTTGGGGCGAAGGAACGTAGAGTTTGGCATTGGTCATTCGTATGAAAGGGAGGAGTGAATCGCATGGCTTTGTGGATTGATACACCTGTACCAACTTTGCGTGGCTAATCAACTGAATGTTTTTTTCTCCTTTATCCAATGCATCATCTTGATCTATGCTTTTATCACTGGCATCAATTTTCTCTCCCGTTATAACCTCCGCTTGTTTGATATACTCCGCCAATTTTGGAGAAACAATAAACATGAAATCAGATGTACTATAAGGTTGGAGACACTGACCGGTGGTGATGGTTTGATATGAGTTGTGCTGGAGGGATCAAATGCTAATAGGTGTGGGATAGATTGGCTAGGTGTGGTGGGATAGATTGGCTAGGTGTGGTGGGATAGATTGGGTAATAAGAGTGGGTTGTGCTATTAGTAATTGGTGGCTATTGGTAGATCAATCGAATGGTAATGTTGTATTCTTCAGGTGGTAGTGATTTTGATGGTGTAGTGCCTGGTGAAAAACTAGATAAAGATTAATATACAGGAAATGACAAATATGTTTGGAAATGTTAGGATCAGATGGAAATATGATTAGGTCATTTTGATAAAAAGGTGTCATTACAAAACATTAAGGAGCCAAACGGAACACTAACTTCGTTCGTGTGAGCGAGTAGCCTGCCTGCATAGAGAGTATTATGGAGGGTTTATTACGATAAAGGCGAAAATATCAGCGTGACGGTAGTGTATTAGCTTATTTCTACTAATTTCCGCGATGTTCGCCTGTTTGGTTGCCGTATAGAGAAGTTGTTCGATGAAAGGGAAAATGGTAATGCGCCTCGCTTACTCTATCCTATATAGAAAGAATATAGGAATTTCTCACTATTCCCGAGGATGAGCACAATGAAGAAGTCGAATTTTCGATCATGGATGAGCACTAATTTCATCATCATGGAAGTGGGCATAACTACAATTTAATCCTCGAGAGGATGAGCTGACTTTATCACCAATCCCCTGAAAGATTGAGCTAAAATCGGCGTTCTATAGAACAATGTTCCGGTATGGATAGTCGCGCATGCTTACAGCCAGACGTTAAGGACACGATTCACCATTAATTCGGGTATCCAGGCTATTCATCATTTAATCACTTCATTTGCAAGAACTACTTTGGTATTTATACGAGATGATTTGTGACTGTGTGGGTATTGTACGTGAAATTTTGGGAGACACTGGATGAGATGCGATAGGTTAAGGATTCGATTTTAGGTGGATTATATCTAGAGTATGTTGAGGATCGATATGCGTGACGAGGACTCGAAATGGATGGGACACGAGCGGCGAAAGTGTCATCAGATTAAGAGTCAGAAAGCAATTAGGGCAAATTGGGAACCCAACTTTCAATTTATTCGCAACGAAGGGCTACACCACTACATGAAGTACTCTCTTCTGTATTCTTGATATTACTTGAACACTTCACAAATGCTGTCTGACAACTGCCAATATTGCGAGCACTGTAAAGCAAGGTAAACGTTGGGGTTGTACTAGAGAGGGAAATCACTATTATTATATCAAAAATATCCTTCACCTCCCCTTCTACATTTTAAGAACATCTTCACCAAGTTGTTCCTGTTCCCTCGACCCTATCATGAGTATCTTTCATCTTAACTACATGTTGGCGCTGAATTTTCAGGATTTTGCACAAGTGAGTGGAGGTTTGCTCCACTCACCTGTGAATATAGTATTGAGTTCTTCTGATCTTGTTCATCGCCTACATCTGCGGAATCGAATGTGTATTGAACTTCTCCACCTAGCAACAATACCATGAAAAGCCCGCTTTCCTAGTTTTCGACACCATTATACAATAGTGCAAGTGTATGGAATGTCACCCCACGGGTTGGCTCTTTTTGTCCTTGTTAGCGTCCTTGGACTGTTAGCGTTGGAAGTAGTTTTTTAAGCGGCCATTGAATTGTTTGATGGCTCATAGGCTCTACAGAGCCCTTCTATAGTAACTTCTGTCGTGGCTGCAAAATCTGCTTCAGGGTCGCAATCTCCCAATTGGGATTTTAATAAACTTCATAATTTTCATACTCAAACAAGCCTGAATTGTATACTGCATACCTGAGCGACTTCATTCAGTGGCTTTATGTATTGACACTCTCGAATGGACTTCGAGCTCACGTGCTCAGCTTCACATGACGAAGCGAAAGTGTGTATGGCAAGTGTATTAATATTTGGCACTCATTTCAAACTTTTCTTAAGAATGTATAACGCTTTCGCTCGCTAAAGAGTGGATTCTTTAATAACTATACAAATTTTTTCAAGTTATTCTTTCTGATGAACTTTTGCTCTTCTTAGAGGTCATGATTATTTTATCTTCATCGCTCAAGTGTTACTCAGGTTGCTTCAAGAATTTCTATTCGCGCTCAATCGAGCGGATTCGATATTTAGTAGACAAGGACAGTGATTTAAGGATGAAAAATTCATATTAGGGAGAACTCGACTTTAGGTGCCGAGGAATCGAGATGTTTTGGGACTGTCTCAGATTTAGTATACGATTTAGGACTCGCGAGAGCTGAGATGTGGGTTTATATTTTGACTCACGATTATCGAGAATTTTTTGTGTAGGAAATATTTGCAACCAAGAATGTGGTATTTGTGTCAAGACACGAGTATCGAGGAGCTTTAAGGATTGAGTAGGGATATTTTGGGCCACGTGAGAGAACGTAGGTGTTTATGTGGTGCTATTCCAGAAGGCATGCATTACGTATAGGGACCTGCGATACGAGAATGATACTTTAGATTGAATTGATGTTCTCGCCAACGAAATACGAGAATTTTGTTTGTATTGATCCTCGCTCACGAGGATCAGATATTTTGGTACTCGATTATCGAGAATGTAGCTTATTTATACGAGTATCGACAATAGAGGTATTTAGGTGTCGAGATTTTTAGGTGACGAGACTGAGATGTGGTGTTCATGTGATATTATGAGGCCGAGAATGGTTTAGAGAAATGATCTTCGATTGATATTGAGTGTATTGATTGGAGTGAGAATGAGAGATATTGAGCTTGTTGTTCACTACGAGGATGAGATTTTGGTGTATTGAGTCACTCGCGTAGCGATAATATGGTTGTACAAAGCTAAAAACTCCACTACAAACCATTGTAGCCGCATGTTATAAAGAACTAACAGGTGTAGGGGCTTACAGTCGCGAAGCGACTGTGAGATATATTTAGGGTAAAGCTCATGGATGGGATATTTTGTGTTCTATTGATGTTGATCCTTACGAGGATCAACATTTTGGAGAGCCCGTGTGAGATATTTATGGTTGTACTGAAGCACACTCGCTACGCGTGTGAGAGATATAAATGTTAGTGTAGCTCACCCTCGCTTCGCGAGTGTGAGATATATTTGGGGTACGTAGATCATCCGAATATTTGGGAATGTCCAGCCGCCACCGTAAAGACAACGCCATCCGGCGCAAGATCGAATCCGACCTCAACAAACGCAAATCATCCATCCCCCGGCCCCCCCGCAAAACCAAAACCACCCCCGGAACCGTCCTATCCCTCCGCCCTAGCGAGCCCATCATCTGTAAACCCACCACCACGGTCCATGAAGTGGCTCAGCTCATGACGGCCCGGCGCGAGAACTGCATTCTTGTGGTGGACGACGGGAACCTCGTTGGCATTTTCACTGCAAAAGACCTAGCCTTCCGTATCGTAGGCCTGGGGCTCAAGGCAACCGTCACCATTGATCAGATCATGACACCCAACCCCCTTTGTGCCAATGCACTGTCGCCTGCGCTGGAGGCCTTGTCGATGATGGTGGAAAAAGGCTTTCGGCACCTCCCAGTGCTTGATGACAACGGTCAGATTGTAGGAGTTCTCGATATCACCAAGTGCTATGCTCAGCAGATGGAGAAACTAGAGCGTTTGCACGCGTCGTCTAAAAAGCTATACGAAGCCCTTGATTCGGTCAATATGGAGATCTCGCACGAGCAGCCGCAACACGTGTTCCAGTACTTTGAGGACCTCAGGGCCAAAATGAGTGGCCCCACTTTGGAAAACGTCTTGGAGGCTTCGACTGTGCCTGTATACACCAATGTGCGTGCGTCTGTGTACGAAGCCACGGTCCTCATGAAAGAGAACAAAACCACGGCTGTTTTGGTCAAGGACTTGAGTGGAGACGTCACAGGCATCTTCACGCTGAAGGACGTGGTATTGCGAGTCATTGCCACGGGATTGGACCCGAAAAAGTGCCTGATTGTGAGGGTAATGACCCCCCAGCCTGATGTGGCCCCAGTATCGCTTCCAATCCAACAGGCCCTCCGCCAGATGTTTGAGGGGCACTACCTCAACTTGCCAGTGGTTGGCGATGACCACTCCATCATTGGGATGGTGGATGTGTTGAAATTGACCCACGCGACCTTGGCCCAAATCAAGCAGATTGAGGAAAAGTCAGAGGCCCCAGAAGGGCCCGCATGGAACAAGTTCTGGACCTCCCTCGATGACTCTACGTCTGTCCATCTGGACTCCATCACCGAAAGTGCTCCAGAAATCACTCCATCCGAGTTCCAAGCGTTCAATGTGGATATTGGCCCTCAGGATAGTATTTCCCATGTGGGGAGAGACGATGCATTCACCTTCAAGTTCCGGCTGCCAAATTCAGCTAGAGTGCACAGAATAAGCGTGAGGGCTGGCGATGGTCTTGAAAGGTTACGTGAGCTCATCGAGGAGAAGCTTAACCACCAGGACTACGTGGCATTGGGCGCAGAAAAGGGAGAGTATGCGATTTCCTATGTGGATGATGAGGGCGACATGGTGTCGATTACTTCCGATCATGATTTGGAGGAGTGTGTGAGGATTAATAGGGGGTTGGGGAGATCTAAGGGGGATTTGTATGTTCATAACGAGAAGGAGGGAGTGAGGGGAGTGAAGATGGAGGTTTGGTTGGGGGTGGGGGTGGGGATTGCAGTGTTGGGGTTGGCGGTTGCGTTCTTAAGGAGAAAGTAAACGAGCGTACCGAGCGTACCGAGCTTGCTCGGTACGTTTGGTTGCCAGCGGAGTTTACTGCCAATCAACTTTGCGGGGCGAAGCCTGCAAAGTTGCTAGTGTACCAGGGAACCACTAATTTCAAATTGCAAAGCGAAGCCTTGAAAGTTGCTAGTGTACTAGGGAATGGGTTTTCACTTTACGGGGGAGCCTGCAATGCTGCTAGTACCACTGGAATTTTACTAGCCCTCTCCCACTATGTTTCTCAACTTGCAAGGCAAGCCTACAAAGTAGCTATGTACCAGGGAATGGCTAATTCCAACTTTGCGGGGCGAAGCCTGCAAAGTTGTCAGTGTTCTGGAATCAACTTTGCGAGGGGACGCCTGCAAAGTAGCATGTACTAGGGAATGGCTAATTCCAACTTTGCGAGGCTTGCCGAGCGAAGTTGCCAGTGTTCTGGAATTAACGTTGCGAGGGGACGCTAGTGTACCAGGGAATAGCTTATTCAGTATTTTCAACATACGAAGCTTGCCTTGTGAAGCACCAGTGGAAGGCAAATTCAACCAGGAGAGCCTCGCAAGGTTGCCAGCGGATCTATTGGCTCTTTCCATTGTGTTCAACTTGCGGGGTTTGCCTAGTGCACTGTTTACCAGTTGACTAGTTTTCCGGTGCGTTCAAACGATTGCCTCGCGATGCTGCCAGTTCTAGAAGAATCTTACTGTCTGTCTCAGCATACCCCAACTTTGCGAGTCTAATTGGCTGAGCGCCGTAATCATACTTCGAGAAAGTTTGGATCTCGCACTTGGGAAGTCTTTAAAGGGATACGAGCAGGCGAAGTGAAGGTGATGGAGAGTATGGACATGTGGTCAGGTGAACAAAAACACGTCGGGTGGCTGTGAATCTTGAACAAGGTGAACTAGAGAATTTAATTATGTGGAACTGGGAAACTTACTTGGTTCAGAAGGAGTCATGTGAGAACACGAAGGCGAGAAACATGATATTGATCAGGGAACGAAGCATTAAAAATACGTTGGGCCGTGATCAACGAGTAGCTCTGACCCTTCCTGATCGAATATCAGATGCCAAGGACAGTAAAGCGTCAATTTGTTAAGAAAAATCATCAGGGTACTAAATCATCAGTGTTTGGTGCTGGGTATGAAACCTCGATTCCAGGGTGTTTAATATGATTTTCAGGTTTTTCCATCAAGGTATGTCTTCTCAAAAGTCGCTTGATGAGAGCAATAGTGGGATATCGGCACCCTAGGAAGAGTCCATGCTGGCGTTCATTCAGGAATGTCTAGAGGATATACATTGTAGCACGGCTATAACAATGTTGGTGGTCATGCTCAAATGACTCATACAGGATGCTATCCTGGCCACAAGATCCTATCTGTGGCCATACAGACACTCCTCGAACACCTCTGAGACTCTCGTCCTAGTCATTGAACAGTATAGAATACTATAGAATAGATATGAACATTACAGACATTAATTCCCAATATATATGACTGACAACCCACCAATGGTGCAGAGGAATAGAAGCGTCACAGATTTCCAGCATTACCCCCCCTGCTAGATTCAGTAAGCTTTTTCGAGGTAGAAGTACTCATACTTCATTTCAAAAATTTCTGAATCATTGACAATGTGATAATAGAGATGATCTACTCGATGATACTACACTTTATTGGTTCTTTTTGTCTTTCCCTGTCCCTTTCAACTGATTTTATGGCTAATAGCCCATACAATCATCAGTACATGATGCAAAAAGGTTTACGCCTTCCTATTACTCTAAGGTTGGCCTCTCGAGTCTATCATATATTTCTAGAATCAATACAACCTTAATCTCTATGCTGATTGGTGTATTTGTAGACGTTGGAAAAGCTTCGATTAAATGTTTATGAGTTGGTTATGTGCCCGGACGACCGTTAACTCGTATCTATTTCTGCAGTCCTGCAAAAAGGCTATGCAAAGCTTCGGGTATATTCATACCAGGCAACCATTCATGACTGATTATTGAGAAGAAAGCCAATTAAGAACTGAGGGTGATAGGGATTACGAACTTTCATGGAATAAGATTGAAAACAGAAATCTTCGTGATATTTCTCTCTGGAAATGGATGGCGTTAATTTGTATAGCGATCGATATGTTATCTTTTATGTGAATTCATTGTATTCCTGTGCTCGTTCATTTGTAAGTTGTCTATTCAGATTCCTGCTTATTCATTTGTGTAATATTCCGTACCTCTGATTCTTATTCTCTGATTCTTATTCTCTGATTCTTCTCTGATTCTTCTCTGATTCTTCTCTGATTCTTCTTCTCATTGATTCTGATTAATATTTCTGACTCATTTGACTGCCTATTTATTTGTGCTCTATCCTTATCATTTCTTATCATTTCATGTCCACCATTGTCGGTGCGCTTGCGTGCCAGAAAAACTCGTACCTCAAGACGCTTAACGCCACCGTGGTGAAAAGCTACGAATATGTGCTCGATAAGAAGAAAAGGCTGCCAGCAGTGCAACTTTCCGACACCGTTCTCTTTCCCGAGGGAGGGGGGCAGCCCTACGACCAGGGGCGGCTTCTCTACGATAAGGAGGCGGTAAAAGTGACCCAGGTGATCCGTGATAACCTACACGCTGTCCACGTGACCGAACGGAGCATTCCCGAGGGCACTGCGGTCACTGTGGAGCTCGATTGGCCCCGGAGACTCGACCACATGCAACAGCACCTGGGCCAGCACCTTTTGAGTGCGGTTTTCGACCAGTACGACCTCCCTACGTTGAGCTGGCAAATGGGCGCTGATACGTGTTATGTAGAGCTTCCAAGGAAGGTGGACAAGGAAACTCTTGCCCAAGTGGCTGCAAAGGTGAATGCATACATCCAGGAGGATTTGCCAATCACCACCAGCACACCCGATATCAAATCGGGCGATTTTGACTGCAGCAAACTCCCAGACGACTATGACTTCTCCCAGGGTGTGTTTCGTGTTGTTTGTATTGGCGACATTGACTACAACCCATGTTGTGGCACTCATTTGCTGCGGACAAGCGAGATCCAGGCCGTGGCGATTTTGCACCAAACTCCCGTGACGGGCGGCCATTCGCGGGTCAATTTCACGTGTGGTTCACGTGTTCCGCGTCTTCTTTCGCAGTTTCACGCAAATCTCAAGAACGTGGCTGGATCCCAACTCCTGTGCCAGATTGATGAGGTCGCGCAGAAGGTCGAGCTCTTGAATTTACAGTATAGACAGACCAGGCTGCGTGAGCAGACCTTGTTGAGGGAAATCGCCCTGAACGAGGCTAAAAAGGTGTATGAACTGGGCACACCGAAAAAGGTCCACTGTGTGCATCGCCCGGAACCCGATTTTCCATCGCTTTTCACAAAGGAACTCGCTACTTTGGTGAATGGCGAGCATAGGGATGTGGGGACGGTGGTATTGATTACGGGCGATTATCCGGGACAGGGTACAGTGAGGGTGAGTGGGGAGAGGATGGATGAGGTGAGGGATGGATTGAAGGAGAGGATAGGGAAGTTGAAGGGTGGGGGGAAGGGTGTGTTTCAGGGGAAGGTGGAGTGGGGGAAGGGAGAGGTGAAGAGTGTGGTGGAGTATTTAACTGCACTTGACTGAGCGAAGCGAGGGAAAGTGCAGCTAAAACTAATAGCAACTGTACTGAGCGAAGCGAAGTGCAGTTGAGGAAGATACTGCATTTGAGCGAAGCGAAAGTGCAGTTGAAAAATAGATTGTAAACTTCACTTGAGCGGGGTGCAAGTGGTTGCAAGTTAACTCTACTTGAACGAAGTGCGAGCTGTACTTTGAGCGAAGCGAAAAGTGCAGCTACAAGTATTATGGGACTGCACTTTCGCTTCGCTCTAGTGCAGTTAAAATGAACTTAGATTATAAGCGACTATCCTTTCACGAAGTAGAGCTGTACTTTGAGCGAAGCGAAAAGTACAGCTAAAAGTATATATGGAACTGCACTTTCGCTTCGCTCAAGTGCAGTTAAAATGAACTTAGATTATAAGAAACAGTACTGAACGAAGTGAAAGTGAATTGCAAGTTTTAAGTAACTGACTTGAAGTGAAGGTGCAGTTGCAATAAGTAATGTATTTGAGCGAACGCAGTTGAAACTTAGATTGTAAGTTGCTTCACTTGAGCGGAGCGAAAGTGAAGTATGAAACTGCGTTTTCGCTTCGCTTAAGTACTTTGATTTTAAGCACCCAAAAGCGCACAAAAGTGAACTAAAAGCACTGAGCGATGGATTGCCTATGCGAAGTCGATATAAAGAGCTGCGAAGAGATGGATAATTCACTTTGAGTGAAGTGAAGAGGCAACTGTAAGTACCTGTATCGTGAGTAACGAAAGTGATATAAAAGCAATTGCTTCGCTCAGATAAACAAATGCAGTGTGCTTTAGATTCGACTCAGGTGTCTTTGCACTCACTCCAGGTGATTGCAAATTCAAAAGACCTCGTATCTCAATCTTTTGAATTTGCGACAGCACTCTCATTGGCGTTACGATACATCTCGATCTGCATACCTAAGTTTATAGTAATTTTGAGAGCGATATAGATTACACAAAATGATAATTTGCACCCATTAAAGTCCGCACTACTCTCGCCAAGTACTACCGAAGTGAATATTCTGAACAAGTAGTGTTGATTATAACTGTAGATAATCGCGAAGCATGTTCATTCTTTGTTTATTTGTCATTCTGGTCATTCCGTCAAAATAATGTCACTTAAAGAACAACGTTCACAAACCCAACACCAAATAGCGCTTCTCACTAACTGTTTCTCCCGTAAGTCTGTTCCATAAACAGAAGACAGACAAAATCTTCTGCTAATCCAGTTGCGTAAAAGTGACCAACAGGTGTACGCCTCAAGTACCCATCAATCTTTGTGGTACTTAAGCGATGAGACAAAACTCTGATTAAATTGGTACGGCCGCTAGATAAGCGAAAAGATATATTACCCCCCATACGGACTTGCATAGGTGGTTTACATTAAATGTCACGAGCATTAATCTAGCTTATTGTCAATATTTACTCTCGTCTATTTACATGATCCTACCATGATACAAGGACACCAACAAAGAGAAAGCACCTAGCGACAAGAACCAGACGTAAGTGAATTTTAATGTCACACTTTCGCTTCGCTATAGTGTATTCATTATTCTCTTATTTCACTTTCGCTTCGCTATAGTGTACATTATTCTCTTATTTCACACTTTCGCTTCGCTCAAATGCGTAACTCCCGCTTACCATCTGATCCCACTAACAGTGGTAGGTGAACATGCTCAGCCTGTCTGACATTCTCCACTTACTGATTCATGATAGTAAATGCCGAGATTCTGTCGCTGCCATCTATCACCGGTACTTTTTTCAGTATTGGAATTGTCATACCCTACCTATTCTCAATTGATCTATGCTCACTCATATTTCTCATCTCTTGTCTATTCTCAAATTTCTCCTCTCATCTCATTTCTCATCTCATTTCTCATCTTATTTCTATCTCTTGTTGCGTAACTAAGCACAGTTAAACGTTTTCCGCAACAGTGAGCGAAGCGAACTGTTGCTTCGTTTTTGGCGTAACTAAGCACAGTTAACGTTTGCCGCAACAGTTCGCTTCGCTCACTGTTACTATTTTCGTTCGCAACAGTTCTCTCGCAACAGTCGCTTCGCTCACTGTTGCTCGCTCACTGTTGCTCACACTATCTCTTCACCCACGTAGGCATCTTTCTCGCCTTCACCTTACCCGGCTTCTTCCTCTCCACAATTCTCGCATCACTCGTCATCAAACCCGCCTTCTTCAATCTCGGCTTCAACAACGGGTTCACCACCACCAACGCCTTGGCAATAGCATACATCACGGCCTCCACCTGTCCCGAAACACCTCCGCCCGCTACGGTCGCAAAAACATTGTACTGGCCCTGCTGGTCCACGACCTGGAACGGGTAGATGAGTTTGCGTCTGTCCAGGTCTCTTGGGAAGTAGTCGACGATACTGCGGCCATTCACCATGAAATCGCCTTCTCCCTGGACCACCCAAACGTCTGCACGCGAGGCTTTACGCTTGGCCTTTCCATGGGCCCGTCCGAGCGAGTCTACGGTTTTTATACGGCTCTCCACCTGGGCCGCTTCCCTGACGGTGTGGGTGTATTTGGCCAATACTTCGGCCACTTCCTGGGGCATCAACTGCGCGTCTATACTGCGCAAACGGTGCAAGATCGTCGTCAACTCCTTGTAGTGGAGGCCCTTTAAACGGGCACCGGCCTGGGTCATCTCGCGGTACTTGTCCAATGAGATGAAACGGCCCATACGGAGTTCTTCGTCGCTCAAAACGCGCGTAGGGAGGTTGATGTGGCGTCTGAGAAGAGCGTTGAGCTGGTTAATGTTGTCCTCGTGCACGGGGTTGCCGCCAAAGTACGTCTTGAGCTTGGGAACAACACGTAAGCGCTCGTATTCGGGGCGCTGGATCGTGCCTTGTGTTACTGTGGATGGAATTTGCACATGGGGGGGGGGAATAGCTTTGATGGGGAGGGGAATGGTCGGCCTCTCGTGGAGGAGTCGTTTGAAGGTGCGAAGCATGAAAAAAAAAAAAGAGCCCAAGAATTTGACAACCCAAGCAATTTGACAACCCAAGCAATTTGACAACCCAAGCAATATTGACGAACCCGAGCGAGCGAGGGTGAGGAATATAAATGATGTAGACGAACTATTTCTCACCCGAGCATGGGTGAGGAATATCAATGATATAGACGAACTAAATCTCACCCGAGCAAGGGTGAGGAATACCTATTTACTAAATATAAACGAACCCATAGCGAGGGTGATGAATGAATAAAGACTGATAGTAAGAGAAGAGAAAATGACTGAATAAGGAATACTGAACTGAAAACTGAGTAACTGAATGACTGTACTGGAAAAAGACTGATGAGATAAACTGAATAGCTGGATAGGAGGCATACTGAGTAGACCGAATGGACTGAATACTGAATATACTGAATACTGAATATGGCTAATGGGTAAAAGTCAGACTCACTAGTTAAGATAGGCTGAATACTGATGGAAGAAAAAAAGACTACTGAATAAGACTCAATAGGACTAAATACTGAAACAGTACGAAAAACGAACGACCGAGTAAGTGAGCAGTGAGTCGTGAGAAAGGCTGAGTACTGAATAAGACCTACTGATGACTGAATACTGAATAGTACCCATACTGAATAAGCCTAGTACTGAAAATGACTGCATATTGAACTACACTGAATGCTTTAGGAGCTTTGTCAGCCACTATTTCACTCAATAAGGCTGTCATCTTGAATCAGTTGATAAGTGAATGATTGCAATGAGGGGATAGTAGTATTATTGACTTCCGTGGTAGTAAAGATGCACTCCAGTGTCCATAGTAATTCTGGGTTTAAGTTCACTCCTAGTGATGTACAAGTTGAAATATGGAAAGCTCCCAAATACGTGCACTGGAAATTTTGGCTTAAAGCATGTCCAGAGCTGGTGAGTATTCTTGGCCACCTAGAAATTGGGAAATTTATGAAGGTCTGAAGCGAATAAACTTAATGCTGAGTATGATTGAACTGAGTAGGAGGGTTTCGTCATGTACACCATAACTTGAGTGATGGACTGTTATTACAAGCAAAAACGACCGATACCCAATTATGTAATTCCAAAGGCGATATACACTATATCGGCAATCCGTTCACTTAAGCGTATTGTGTAACGTTTCATTATTTATCGAAATTGGGTGCAAAAAAACAAAAATTAAAGATTTGGATAGTGCAGCAAATAACGCTCTCAAATCAACCAATCGAATAGTCTGGATTGTGAATACCGTGAAGAGGTTTTTTAGTCATGTAGTCGAGTGTACAAAAAGCGTTGCACTGGATAAAAAAGGGAGGAGCAGCGCGGCGAGTGTTCGACCCATACAAGAGCCAACGAAGTTGTGGGTCATAAAAACATGAGCTAATTGCGACTGTCATAAATACAAAGAACCATTACTCATTGTACGCATAGGGTCCATTTAAAGGGCTAAAACTCATTAGAACAAGGTCATAAAAGGGTACAACTTGCGCACAGAGTGATTACAACTTAGGTGAGATGATGTAGGTGATGATCCAATTATCTTGCCAAAAAGTACAAAAACAAGTAGGACCAGAAGGGGGGATGGCAGAATCAGTTCTATAAGGCATGGACTTGTAGGATAATTGTTGGGACCGGAAAAGTAGCAGTGAGATGTAAGAATAAATGATCGTAAAGGAGCTAAGAGTTTGTGTGAGCTCAATATTGGGTGAGATTTATGTGGGGTGTGAATTCATATGAGGACTCATGTAACTGGATTTCAGCTACAGATGAATGTATTCATGGGACGTCAATGAGTTGTTGAATATCTCAAATAGCTGTTGAGAGCATTATTTGAAATACCATTCTTATGTTTGTTCTCTATTTTGCATGCTTTTACTAGCAGTCGATTGATATGGCGGTCATTTAAAATGGCCCACTCTTAATCTGTTTAACAAACATAAAGCTTCTTTCTTAGCCTTCACATCTACAAACGATATAATCATATAATACAATGTTCACTAAAATACCCATCTATCAGAGCAGCACCAACCAATACGCTCATAGCAATCAGCCTCACATCGTCAGAAACATAAACCACACCATGAATCACCAGACGTAAAACTACTGTCCCACCACCATGCCCATGCCCAATCACTCGATTGTCTATCCGTCGTTTTCAAAAGCATACATGGGGATTGCAGAAAACACCAATCTTAGGCTTGAACGTCGAGAAGACCATACAAGACACGAAAAAGCAAGAAGAACGAGATGACAGGCAGACACGACGTGACATACAAGGGAAACGACATAACTTATTTCATGCATGCTAGTGATCTCAGCACGTGCTTTCCAATTCTCAGATTGCTCAAACGCTGCTCATTCAATGGTTGTGTGATTAGTTGAAAAAACATTCTCAGCAATCTTATCACCCCCGGTCTCTTCGATTGGCTTAACAATGAGCATTTCTGAATGGAATGTTAGATAACTCTAGAATCGATTGGACGTCGTTTGAGCATTCGTTCGATCGCGATTGGAGATCCGAAAACAGTCAATTGAATCCAACAATTTCCAACGATTGGAAACAGTCAGTTGGAAATCCAACAATTGAGGAACAATTGAGTGAGGAGATCCGAAAACAGTCAGTTGGTCAATCCAACAATTTCAAACAATTGAGCGAGGAGATCCGAAAACAGTCAATTGGAAATCCAACAATTTCGAACGATTGAAAACAGTCAGTTGGAAATCCAACAATTTCGAACAATTGAATGAAAACAGTCAATTGGACAATCCAATTTCGAACAATTTCGCTTCGCTCAATTGTTCTTTTGTTCAATTCAACAAATCATGCACCTTTCTCGCCCCCTCCGGCTTGGGCCACTCCGGTGTGCTCTTCACCGGCAGGTCTGCGTTCAAAAGACTCATAATAGACGACCGCGCGGGCTTGACTTCCTTCTCTTCTTTCCTATGCTGGAACGTACCAAGGGGAACATCTACCTCGGACTTTATCTCAAGAACTTCTTTATCTTCTGTCTTCTCTGTCTTCTCTATCTTCTCTGTCTCTTTATCCCCTTCTGCCTTCTCCTTCTCTTCTTTCTCCTCTATCTTCTCCTTCTCCTTCTCCTTCTTCTTTTCCTTCTTCTTATCTGTCTCATCTCTCTTCCAACCATGCTTCTCGGCGTTCCGCTGGTAGTAATTCCTCACCATCGTGGCGCTCTTTGTCGTGAGTTTGTCGGCAATAGCGGCCCAGTCTGTTCCAAACTCGCGCAAGAGCTCGGGAAACATGTTGGCCTCTGTGATGGACCAGTACGACGAGATGGTCTTGCGCTTTTCCTTGACGTCATGGTCCGTGTCGTCTTCACGGCGCCGTTTCTTGTCGTTTTCGGGAATGTCGTCGGAGACCGAGTCGGGCTCCACGTCGTTCGGCTTGTCTGCCTTTTTGGCCTTCTTTGGTTTTTCTGCTTTCTTCTTCTTGGTTTTTTCAGAAGCTTCTGGAGCTTCAACATTTGCAACAACAGTCTTTTCATCAATCTTTTCATCAATCTTTTCATCAATCTTTTCATCAACCGGCTCATCAATCGGCTCATCAACCGGCTCATCAACCGGCTCAACCGGCTTTGCAGTAATCTCAGTCTCAGTCTTTTCTTCTTTCATTTCAACACTCTTCGTCTCATCTATCTCCATCTTTTCCTCCTCTTTATTCATCTTTTCCTCTTTATCCATCTTCTCCTCCTTCTCCCCCTCTTTATTTATCTTTTCCCCCTCCTCCTTGTCCTTCTTCTTTCGCTTCCCCCGCTTACTAGCCTTCTTCTTGTGCTGGGCCAACAACTGCTTATAGTTCACCGCCTTCTTCGTGACATAATAGTGCAACACACAATCACCCGGGGTCCTCAACCCGCCCATGTGCCGCGAAATAGCCCCGAACCTCTTTGGGGCAAGGCAGAAGCCTTTACAGAATAGCTCGTGCTCTTCAGGCGAGAAAGTATCGACAAAGTCCGTGTGGAGCCGCAGGGCCCACTTCTCCTTGTCAAAAACGGCATTGTTCACGTCGAGGAATCGATACGACTCACGCTCTACAGGGTCCAATATAAGGTCGGGAATAGGGGCCGCTAGACGCGTGGCTTTTGCAAGGGGATCCTCGCCTAGCGAGGCCAAAATCTCCTGGAACTCGGCCTCGGTCGTGACCAGGTCGCCATGGCGCCGTCCCCGCCGCAGCACGTGCTCCTCAAACACCTCGGGAGGCTGTTCCGGCAGCGAGGGCTCCTTGTGGACGTTGCCAAAGTCGATCACGCGGCGCATTTCGTCATCGGGCGGATGGAGAACACGCAACTGCTGCGCCATTTTGTTTGCCTTTTCCTCGTGGGTTCTCTTCCATGCCTGGTACTCGTCCATGAGAAGCACTTTGCGCGTATTGACCGCCTTCTGGTTGGCCTGCAACATGCGTATGAGCGGCTCGCGGCGTGAAAAGTAGAGCCGGAGATTGCGTTGGTAGGACGGAAGCGAGGAGAAATCACTGAGGGGTTTTTCGGGTTTTTCCTTCTCAGACCTTTTTGCCTCGTACTCTTCCGAGAGAAGACGGTACCGTTCCTGCATCTCTGTGAGGCACCCAATGACTTGCGATGGGTCTACGACAGGTTCATCTGTGCAGTACGTTTGGACATCCGCATGCAGCGTGTCGATTTCCATATTAATATGATCGTTCACATCCATGTCGTCTTCTCCCTCTTCGTTCTCATCATCATTTTCATTCTCCTCATTTTCATTCTCCTCATTTTCTTCATTTTCTATTTCATTTTCGTCCTCATTCTCATTTTCATGGTCGTCTTCATGGTCGTCCTCATTCTCATTCTCATGCTCATTCTCATTCTCATTCTCATTCTCATTTTCTATCTCATTCTCCCGGTAGTACCGCTTGTACCTGTCCCTGCTATAGTACTCGCGCCGCGGCAGGGTGGAGTTTACAAGCGCCAGCAGTCCCCGCTGCTTGGGATATCTCCTTGGAATGAGCCGCGCACGACCCGGCTTAAAGCTCGCCTTCAGGCTGAAGCCCACCTTGGTGCTGAAGCTTTTGTTGAAGGGTTTCTGGTACGGCTTGTAGGATTTGTAGGAGAAGTCGGTGGGAGAGGTGGTTGTATTAGTTGTGTTTGTGGTTGTATTAGTTGTTGTGGTTGTTGCATTTGTTGTTGCATTTGTTGTTGTTGCGTTTGTTGTGGTGTCATCCTTTATAGCACTCTTGAAGGCCGTTCTGGTGCCGCTCTTGAACTCCTGGTTGTCTTTGCGCCAGCTGGGGTAGTCCTTGCCTTGGTAGGGGTACAGGAACTTGCGGGTTGGGTAGCGGACGGCGTCCTTGGCTTTGTAGTCCCTTCGCGAGAGGTTTGGGGGGGCGCTCGGCGCCAGGTAGAAGTTCTTTCTTCGGGACTTGCCGTAGTCGGTGTATTCGCTGCGCTCGTTGTAGCGCAGGGGGGGTCGCGAGGACATGAAAAAAATAATTACTGACGAACGAGCGAAGCGAAGTGAGGAATATAGAGATTACTGACGAACGAGCGAAGCGAGTGAGGAATGACTCTAATGAGAAATATTGTTACGGACGAACGAGTGAGTGAGGAACGACTCTAATGACAAATATTATTGACGAACGAGCGAGCGAGTGAGGAACGTCTCTAATGACTTATTGACGAACGAGCGAGCGAGTGAGGAACGACTCTAATGAGAAATATTGTCTAACGAGCGAGTGAGGATCCTTCTAATAGAGATTACTGACGAACGAGCGAGTGAGGATACTTCTAATAGTGACGAACTGAGAAAAAGTGACGAGGAACAACTCTATTGTAGAACATTTACCGACGAATGAGCGAATCCAAGTCAGAACAACGAATATGATTTAACTGGCAAATTGAAATTAAATAAAGGCTCAATAAAGCCAAGAGGAACAACTGTAATAAAGAATTTCCACGAGCGAAGTGAAGTGAAAATAAATGTAGACTCCCTTGAAGAGCAGTGAGAATACCTAAAAGCTTAACGTGACGACAAGCGAGTAACTGCAAAAAAGTTCACTCACTCATCAAAGAATGCTGTGGTAATAGTTTCTTGAAACTGAACGAGCGTAACAAATAGGACAGACTGCCGAAGGCAGGGTGTCCGATAACCTCAACACCACGAATGAGTGCTACAAGGAATTGGAGGTAACTGGTGATTGAGAATAATTTGGAAGGTATACACGTACTGCATATAAGCTGCTATGGCATACGAAATGTCCATGCTACCTGAAACCGTTCGTAACACTTATCGTATCTTGGTGAGAGCACGAACGTAGTGAGAAGAGAATAAGTGCGAAGGATAGTAAAATTGAGTATCGAACGTAGTGAGATGCGGGAGCGAATAAGAGTGAAATTGAGCATCGAAGGTAGTGGATGCGGGAGCGAATAAGAGTAAAATTGAGATTCAAACGTAGTGGATGCGATTGAGCGAGTAAGATAGTAAAATTGGGCATCGTGAGATGCGAGTGTTGCTATGAAATAATCATCAATTATCTTTTAGGAATACCACACAATGGGGAGAATTTGTTTATAACCGACTTATCTATTTCGAGCAATTATACACGTATTTATAGTCGGGACGATTGGCGTTCCGAATTGGGTGACATGCACAACCTCAGGACATCAGTTCCTTACATTATCAGTAAATCTAGTATTGAACTTTTTAAGATACAAATAAGCGCAAAGGTATCAATATTGAGCATCGAAAGTAGTGAGATGCGGTATAACAGAAGAGTGTCATTCATCACTTATTGAGCATTGTATCAAGTGAGATATATAAGTGAATAAGATTGTTTGAGCATCGAATGAGCGAGATCAAAAGTTATCGACGAAGTATGATGCAAAGATACTAAACTGAACATCTCCGATAGTATCAATTAGAAAAAAAGCACCAAATGCAAGCATTTGGTGCATCGTGTAACTCGTTGGAAGCGAATATTCAAATTGACCAGTGAAAACGTCCTGCAGATAAGCTTCACTGAATTCAGGCCTCACCTAAATCCTTACGGTGGATACACATTTTAAATGAGCTTATTAATTTGAGAGCGTCTAGATAGGCAAGAATCCAAGACGGTTAGGCCGTTGTATCATGAAAATGTGCATATCGCCTCACGAACAGAAAGTGAAGGAGAAATTTCTCGCTCACATAATTACAAAGCTTGCTTAGACAATTTCGCTCACTGCTCTTTTGCTCAATCGAGCGGGAATAGAATTGTGAGCATCTTCAAGTTCTACTCTGCACTCTCGCATTTTTATAGACACACATATATTATCTATGAAGGAAACCTATACTTGTTACATAACTACGTACGGGAAAACCTCCTAATAATTTGGATATCCCCCGAATATCTCAGTTTAGCTATATCTGCTTTTTCCAACCGTGAATAAATACTTTTTAGTGAGAACGGTGAGCGCGAACTGTTCATTTTTATTAGTGAGAAACGTTCACCACGCTCACTATCCCACTTTTTTGAAAGAACACTTCGCTCATTGTACAGTGAGAAATCGTTCTAACTCATTCTCTTCCTTATTGTGAACGGTTCAGAAACCACATGATACAAATGGATCCTAAGCCCTACTCCCCTCCTCAGTGATAGCTAGTTTGAACGCACCTATGTGTACTTAGAGTGTCAGTATCCCCAACTCAGTATTGAAATAACAAAAAGGGCAACTAAATAGGATAGAATGAGTACCTCAGTAGCATGAATATGGGTGGAAATGGTCTGATCTGAACTTTCGCTATCTCTACTGATGTACATTCATATTCATATTGATGGCATCTCAATCTACTCAATTGGATCTCACAATATTCAACTACTTGATACATTGGATTGAGGTAGCAGGATGTTAGGGAAAGAAATCAAAACCTTTATCATGTAACCTACTCACGTAACACTAATCACGGCTAGATCACGTGAGTTTGCATGCCCCCAACCCGACAAAATTCAACTCCTAGTCGATCATATTAATTGAATTGTGGTATTTAACAGTTTATAAGCATTTCAATATTACTCTTCTCTTGACATTCCTCTATCGGTTACTTTTTGGTAACCTCCATACAAGTTCAAGATCATCGAAGCTTCAAATGTATTGACGGTAATAAAGCGCTCCCTAATAAGCCATGATATTCCAATGCTTTATATAAATATGTTCATAGTATTCTGATCTTGCTGGTTCATGGGAATCTATTAATGTTCTGTATTTGTTATGCAGTTCCATATTTGATAATGTCTCTACGTATTTGTTGTTCCATATTTGTTCATATTTGTTCGTAATTGTTCAACTGTTTATTTATTTGTTCATAGTTGTTCATATTTGTTCATATTTGTTCATTTGTCCTTTTGTCCATTTGTCCATTTGTTCATTTGTTCATTTGTCCATTTGTTCATTTGTCCATTTGTTCATTTGTTCATTTGTTCATTGTTCATTTGTTCATTTGTTCATTTGTTCATATTTGTTATGGCATTCCAGGTAATATACTAGATCTCGATCCTTTATCTACAATAATCAAATGCTGGTCTATTATCTATCAAAGATCCGGTCTATCAAAGACCTATGAAATTCTATTATACTCGCAGCAAAAAGCCACGTTAATGCGTTTTATGTTAGTTGTCCCTCAGAACTTTCCATTAATGATGTCTCTCAAAGGCCCCACATCTCCGATGGCCTTTATCAAATCGTCATACTGAATGCTGACCTTGACGATTTTGTTTCCGGAATCATTGGCCTTTTTCCCCTCGGTCAAGGCCACGCACGAGGTGGCCTCCAAGGCCTGCACAATCTCTAGAAACTCGCCCTTGTTGACTGTAGCCACGAGCTTGTTGTTATGCGTCGAGTAGTAGTCAAAGAAGGAGTTGATGGTGGGCACTTGGCCAATGTTTGTGATCTGGAACCGGAACAAGTAGCACAACATGGTTTTCTGGAGGAAGTTGAGGGCCGCAAGGCCCGAGTTTCCCTTTTGGCTGAATGAACACACCTTGGCCACATGGGGAAGCAAGACTTGGGGGCAGTTACTCAATGTGAATGTTCCCATATCCTTTCCCTGGCTTTTGAGCAGGTTTTCCACGAGCTCGATGGCCTTGTAGCAGAGATCAAAGGCATTACGGAGATCGCCCGTGGTGGAGGCGCTTTTCTTACAGCACAACTGGAGTGCGGCTGGGTGGAAGAGAGGACGGCCGGTGATTTCTTGATTCTCCTTATCTTCGTATTTATCTTCCAACGAGCCCAACTTGTCTGTGATGATGGCGCGAATCTGCTCGCACGAGTACGGGAGGAAATTCAACAACTGTGGGTCCACACCGCTCCTCTTGAGACGAGGCAAGAACTTGTTGGTAAAGTCGAGCGAGTTGGAAATGCCAATGAGTACGAGCCGGGTACTGAGGGTCAACAGAAACAATTCAAAGAGAATGTCCTGGCTGCGTGTGATGAGACAGTCCATTTCATCGAGCACCACCACCACAGGGTACGTTTTGGCCGCAATGAGCTCCTTCAAGTCTGCGCTGGTTTTTTTGCGGTGGAACAGGGTGGAAAGCTCCTTACTGACGCGACAGTAAATCTCGTGGAAAATGTGGTGCGGATTGCTCACAATCATGCAGTTGATGGTGACGGAACGTCTGTGGGCCAAGCTCACCGCGATCTGGGCAGATTTCCCGGTCCCTGGCGGACCGGCTATGTACATGCTGTTGCCCTTTTCGCTTGCCATGCTGTCGTCGAGAAACCGGTCGAGCGTACTCGCCTCCATTTCACGGCCCACAAGGTTTTTCGTGTGTGTGCTCCGCTGGAAAAGTGCCTTGGCTCGAGCGTAGATGCTATCGACATAGAGCCCGCTGAGACGGGGTTTCTTGGGCGATGCCTCGGGCGATGGGAGCTGGAGCACGTCCACCGTGCGCTTCTTGGTGGGAGTGACCGGTGTGTTGGTGGTGTGGTTGGTTAAAATAGCCATAAGGAAAGTGCGCGGTGGGGAGGATTTATAGATTTAGATTTTTCAGACGCGACGCGTCTGAAAATAAGTGAAAATGCTGGCTAAAAACGCGGCATTAAATCAAGCAGATAAATCGAGCATCGAACGAAGTGAGATGCGAGTATACAAATCAAGCAGATATATCGAGCATCGAACGGAGTGAGATGTGAGTAGACAAATCAAGCAGATATATCGAGCATCGAACGGAGTGAGATGCGAGTATACAAATCAAGCAGATATATCAGCTCGAGAAGTGAGATGCGAGTAATAAATCGAGCTCGAGCGTGAGATGCGAGTAATAAATCGAGCATAGTGAGACGCGAGTAATAAATCGAGCATAGTGAGACGCGAGTAATAAATCGAGCATAGTGAGACGCCAGTATAAATCGAGCATAGTGAGACGCCAGTATAAATCGAGCATAGTGAGATGCGGGTAATAAATCAAGCATAACGCGTTTTAACTTATTTGGGCATTCTGGGAGTACTAGAAGATCATCGAGTTGGTGCATAATAATTTTTTCGCAATACTTTAAACAGCTCCGATGATCTGAATAACGCGTCTAGAAATCGCATACATTCTGAAAAAGACCCATATTCAGGTAGACACAAGGTAATATGGGTGGATATGACTACAACATACGTAGATCCAAAGGAGGTGTAAGATACAATATAGGGAGACACGTGATGAAGCTACAACTGGGGTGAAGCTTCTTTTGCTGCTCGCTATTGCTCAATATAAGGTACAGAATGTGGATCAAAAAGGATACAATTTAGGATATTCTTCAGGATCATGTGAGTTGGTACACATTGAGGGTAATAGATATGAGGCAGTATGAATGTCATGTGGTGACAAGGCACAATATGAAAAACTCCATTAGTCCTTGCAGTTCAGTCATCAATCCCAAATAACATGAACATTTGGGACAAGATCATTGATGTGTATCGTTTTATTAGTATATAATGTACAATGCTGATAGCCAATGGCTTGGGAAAATGAGTATTTACGTGCTCTGTGAATTTCCAGATATTTACTTTGTATTGCTATTCCCTAGGCTTATGAAGCGATGATTCTCTTAATGGTCTATTCAGTTTCTCGTCGTTCTTTAGTTTCCATCGGATTTCTCAGTCGTCGTCGTCTCTTAGTGTGGTGAGTGTAAACACGTCTCACAGTAGGAAAAATAGTGTTCACTATTAACGGTAGTCAAAAATAGTGAGGAGTGCCAGTACAAAAATGTCCCCTACGAGGAGCTCATTTAGTACAACAAAATAGCGAGTAGTGTCAGTACAAAAATGTCCCCTACGAGGAGCTCAATTAGTTCAAAATGGTGATTATTTCATTAGTACGAAAATGTCCCCTACGAGCAATTAGTAAAAATAGTGTCTACGAGTGTTTACTCACTTCTCATTGTATTTTCTAACTCCTCATAACTCCTCATAACTCCTCATAACTCCTCATAACTCCTCATAACTCACTCATAACTCACTTCGTTCGTTATTCGTTCGGCTTCTCAATCTCCAACTCACGCATATACTCTGCCAAAACCGGGTTCTTTCTCAAGACCATGAGCAAGTCTGATGGGTCTATGACTGTGCGGCCCGCGTGGTTGGCAAAGAGCTCAAGGTCCTGGCCCACATTCACCAACTGGTTGTATACAAGCTCCACGAGCGAGGCCACAAATACGGGCGACGCATGGACGCTTTTCTCCATCCCAGCCAACTGCTGCTCCACCATTTTGGCCACCATGAGGTAGACTGCTGCTTTGAGCTGTCCGGTGGACATACTAACCTCGAAGGAGTGAAAGGTAAATGAAAAATACACTAAAGGTTGAAATGTGAAATATTACCTTCGAACGGAGTGAGAAGGTGAAATACAACCTTTTGAACAAAGGTTGAAATGTGAAGTACTAACTTTCGAATGGAGTGAGAAGGTTGAGATGTGAAATACTACCTTTCTCACTCCGTTCGAAAGGTTAAACCTTCTCACTCCTCTCGAAAGGTACAGTTTCACGTTTTACACTTTACATTCGTTGGTTGGGCCCTCAGATATATTGATGCTTCTGAAGTGGCAAACCTATGTTTTTTAAGATCAGTATTTGAATTTTGTATTGAAGACTGGAGAACTGCTCTTTAAGATGCTAGAGCAAGTGGTCTAGTAGCTAGAGTGCCCAATTCAAGGAGTATGTGCTTTTGCTGTACAATGGCTACTATTCTTGAGACCCTTTCAGTCGGGTATTCGTGTATATGGGTTATAACAGACTACCTGTACAGTAAGAAAGAAGGGAAAGGGTTTATAAAGAGTTGGAAATAATGTTGTATTTATTGTTGTATATTGGTGTATTCATTGTTGTATATTTGTGAATACATAGGTGGTATGGTTTATGAATATGTGGTGGTTAATATATTGTGGTAGGTTTTGAGGGTTGTGAGTATATCGTGGTAGGTCAGATTGTAGCGGTCTGCATGTAAGGTGTATTGAGAGTATTCGTAGTGGTCATGGAGGCAGATAGGTTATAAGGGTGTGTCAGATGATGGAAGAGACGTTGAGATAGTGGATATACATATTCAGATAGGTAGATACAAATGAGGTGTAGGTTGGGATTGCAAGTATGATTCTGTAATGATGTATTCATGGGTATTCATGGGCGGATAGAGTATGTATTGAGATGGATAGAATATGGAAGCAGGCGAATAGTATTGGGGTTATGGCTTAGGACAGACTGCCGAAGGCAGTGTGTCCGAAAACAAGACAGATAGAAAATTAGACAGACTGCGTTGTATTATTGTGTGTTCCTCGGAGCATTGATCAGGACAATGACTAGATGATCTGTGTATACGGGAGTACAGGGTCGTAGTACTGCACCAGTGGGACCTGGAACTTTATCGTACAAGACTAGGATAGATACTTGAGTACCAGGACCGGGATGGGTGGTACAAGATGGATACTAATAGAGTACTGGATAATAGAGTACTGGACTAATAGAGTATCAACAATAGATGGATCTCTATCGAGTATCATCTAGTATCCAAAGTAGGATGGAACTTTATCGAGTACCATCTAGTATCCAAAGTAGGATGGTACTCTACGATTATCATCTAGTATCCAAAGTAGGATGGATACTCTACGAGTATCCATCAGTTAGTATCCATCAGTTAGTCTTTTCTTTTTTATGTCCCGCAAAGGCCTCTCGTACGTCCTCGGGGAAAACTTTGACCACGAGAACCACATTCTCCCCATCAACAGCATCCAATTCTCATGCGGGGAGCTCTTCACGGCCGGGCGAGACGGAACGGTCAAGCGTATCTTGACCTCCAGTCCTCCTACAGTTGAGAGTATCGACACGGATGAACACATTCTCCAGCTAGAGACGTGTATATCGCTGCAACCGGTCCGGCCCATGTATACCGAGGCCACGTACCGCATTCTACACAGCTACAACCTCCACTTTGACTGGATCAACGATGTGCGGGTGTTTGGGCGGCGTTTTGCCACCTGTTCGCTGGACTTGCTGATCAAGATTGTGGATATGGACACGTGCGCCACCACGCTGCTTCCCAATGTCCACACAGACTACATCAACAGGCTAGAGCTTGACGGAGACAGGTTATTCAGTGCGGGACTCGATGGCCAGGTGGTTTTATGGGATCTCGGACGCATGGCCCCCGTCCAGACATTCGAAGCCCCTTCACCGCCAGGCAGCCCCAGTAGTATCTACTCGCTAGCGGTCCAGGACGGACTTGTAGCGGCCGGAGGGCCCAGCAAAACAGTAAATCTCTACGATACGCGCCAGCAGCGGCTCGTGCGCCGCCTCGTGGGCCACCAGGACAATGTGCGGGCGCTTGCGGTGGTCCCTGGCACAAACCAGCTCGTTTCGGGGTCCTCAGATGCCACCATCAAGGCATGGGACCTCCGCACATTCAGTGCGGCCGCCAGTTTGGGGGTCCATAATGCCCCAGTGTATACGTTGAGCGTAGACAGCGGGAGTGTGTATTCTGGGGACCGGGATGGGGCCATTGTGAAAACTGACCTCGTGGGGACCGAGTTTGCGCTTCTGAGTCTCGTGGCACAGCGCGATCTGCCGGTTCTTTCGTTGTGTGCCCACAATGGGCTTTTACACAGCAGCGATGCCCGGGGATTGGCCCTGTGGGCGGCCCCAGATACCCGCAAGATTGCGGTGTATTCAAGAGCACGTGCCCAGCAGGAGGCGGTGGAGGAGGAGCAGAGTGTGGAGGAACAGCTGTTTTATGAGATTATCTCCAGTTTATCGGTGGAGGTGGAGGATGAGTGCGCGGTGGAGAGTGAGGAGGAGTATGTGCTGATGTTTGTGGATGGGCAGGGGGGGGGATCAAGGGAGTTTGTGAATGCATACAAGAATTCAAATGATGGTAATCCACTGGATTCGAAGAATCCAGGGGATTTGGGGAATAATCTGGATTCGAGAGGAAATACAGGCGATCAGGTCAATAATACTGAGGATTCTCTGGATTTTCAGAATCATGAAACCAACTCTAGTCTAGTAGAAAATCCACTAGATTCTTCGAGTTTAGTAGAATTCAATCAGGCCAATCTGGATTCGAATCCAGTGCATTGTCTCGACATACCTGTGGAAATCCTCCTCAACCCCTCCCCCCACGTCACCCTCATCCCATTCAACTCTCTCCCCCTCTGCGAGCTCCCCACCACCAACAAAAGCATGGTATCCAAGCGCGTCTTCTCCTCCAAACGCAAGGTCTTGGTCTTGTACCTGAACGGCGACATTTCCATCTGGGACCTCCTCACGTGCACGGAAACACCTGTGTACCGCGGACCCGACGGGCGCAAGCAGATGGACCGCGTATTCCAGCAGCACCAGACAGACGATACCCTCAACGACTGGTGCGACGTGGAGATCAAGGCCGGAAAGTTGTTTGTAGCTGTCTCGGAGAACTCCTTCTTGAATGTGGAGGTCTACCACGACGACCTCGCAGCTTATCTTGACGACAAGACATTCGACAAGGACGCGAGGTACTACTTGGGCGTGGTGTTTCTCGACTCATTGTTTGCCGACTACTTTCGCTACGAGCAGTCGTTTGATGAGGCTTTGAGGGCAGAACTAGAACCAAAGAAGACAAGGTTTAGAGAAAAGATGAAAAGCAGTGAAAAAAAGGCTGAAAAGGGTGAAAACAAAGCTGATAAGAAGGCTGAAAAAGCAACCACGGAAGGCACGGAAACAACTGGGGCTACTGCTGCTGAAATCTCCTCCCTTATTTCTCTCTCTGAAAAAGAGGTGGACCCCAACTCCATTCTCCGGCTCCTTGCCGCAAACTGCCGTGTGTATGGCGAGCGCACACGGCCCGGGGACTCCTTGTACGATTCCCACGAGCAAAAAAGACCGCCTACGGTGCGTGTTCCCCCATCGCTCCATGTGACCATTTACGAGCATTCACACGAGCTCGGCAACTACCGCGATCTTTTCAGCTTCCTGGTGGCCGATTTGGCGGCGCTCCGCTCCAATCCCCAATTGGTGCACCAATTGCGCACCCAGCTTCCTCGCTGGATCGGCCTCCCGCTCTTGTACAATAAGGTTCCAGCTAAAGAAACACCGCGGGTCACCTTTATCTTGCGCGAGTGCGACTATTCCATGTTGGAGCCCCATGTGCGGATCGGGGGGAAGTCGGGGCGCAAAATCAAGCGTTTGCCGGTCCTGGAGTTGTCGATAAAGTTGACCTCCCACAACATGTTGCGTGTGGCTAAAGTGCTTGCGTATTTGGTGGACAAGTTTGAGAGTAAGACCCCGGAGGTGAAGAATAAGCAGGCCCCGGAGGACTGGTTGGTGTTGGTGTGTAAGGGGACGGAATTGCCGGCGAATATGACGTTGCTGACGATAAAGACGAGGATATGGAAGAGTAGTTCGGATGTGGAGTTGGAGTATAGAAGAAGATTCGATCCTAGTTCGTGAGCAATTCGTGAGCGTAGCGAACGACTGAGCTATGAATAAATGCTTGACTGTGAGCGAGCTCGTGAGCGAAGCGAATGAGCGAGCCAATGAACAAATATTGACTCGTGAATTTGTTAGTGAACTGAAAAGCGCTTGACTTATGAACTAATTCGTTCGCTTCGCTCACGAATTAGCTGATGTGTGAAAAGCGAGTTGAAATAATTGCCCGACCGAGCGAAACTGTGAGCTAATTGAACCAAAGAGTCAGGAAATCCTCAACTTGTGGGCGAATTAAAATAATGTCCAACTGTGAGTGAGCTCGTTAGCCAAACGAAAGAGCTGAAGAGAGTGAAATACTGGAATCAGTATCTTTCAATATATTTTGTATCAATGATCGAAATCGTGAGCAAAACGAAAGTGCTGCTGAGAAAATTCTTGTCTGTGAGCGAGTTCGTTAGTGAAGCGAATGCTAATTCGATCAACTCTCTGTTCGGGGCTATTCACTCATTAGCTCTTGTTCGCTACTCGCTGAAAGAAATGCTACTGTGAGCGAGTTGAGCTGAATAGAGGAAAAACTGAATCAGTGACAACTCCAATATATTTGGTGGGTCTGAGAAGGGACATGATGCATATCCTCCCAGAGTCAAAATTGGTGAATTGTAGTGAAGTCGTGACAATATCCACGAAAGGATTAAGAAAAGAGACAGAATAGGTTGGAAAACAAGGAAGAACAGGAAGAAGTTAAGCATTTTATATCGAGCAAAGATTCCCACTGTGCTAATTTCCCCAGTTGACTGAAAATGGTCGTACAGCACAGGGTGGATCCTTTATTCTGCTCCACTTCTCTGCAAATGCCCAATCTGACTAGACGTGTCGCTTGCCACGTCAAGGGCTTCTCCAAGAAGGAGCAAAATTGCGCTACACTATTAATTATGGTGGCATTTCACCTTGACCGTTTCTCCATGGTGCTGTTGGTCGGATTCAACCGACTGCCGAAAGATACCCCGTCAAGATTCATTTTTTGGTATATTACGAAGCTACCGGTTGCATTGGTATATCATGTACTCACCGTCCATTATCATCACTGCTCTAGAGTCAAAGCTAAGGCACCATTCAATAATCTAATGCGGAAATATTTGAATCCCCAACAATATACCTTTGGCAGCACCAAAATAAGCCAAAATGAATAAGACAATTGACACGTATTCAAGCTGCTTCATTTGTGAGTCCAATGAAGTGGTATTTCGAACCGTGTGGCCCTCTGTATCTGAACCGTGGGACCACGAGTGTTTGTCATTTGATATACGGACCTTTTGGCAGGTACATCGTGACAGTTTTCGAAATGATATTCCCATGATATTCTTATGATTTTTTCAACATAACAGCAGGGCAATCCAATATATGAAAGTTTTGACCGACTCGACGCTTATTCGACCGGTATTCCTAAAATTGCCAGAATTCAAAAAGCTGAGCTTTAGCTTTTTATTCGGACAGAACATGGAAGTCGGAATAATGAAAGACTTGAATCAGGTACAGAAGATAAGCCGAGAAAGGCTAATGTCTCTTGCACAACAGGACAGACGACCGTTTATGGTAAGTGCAAGGCTGGTAAGTCTAAAGGCTCATTTGAATGAAAGTGCCCATAGTACTGAAGGTTATGATAAATAGTGTAAAGCTGATAGAAGCTACTGAGAAAACTAGTACATAGATGTACGTCAGCATCACAGTAAATATACGACATGAAAGATAGTGATGGCAGAAGACCACAAAAATGAGAATGTTTAAAGGTAGTGAAGTTCCGCATGATAATTTGATTAAGGTAGTTCAAATACGCATTCTGTAAGTCCTCATATAGGCAATGACGTAAAAGTAATCTGAGATTGAATTGTGTTAAACTTCAAGGTATCGAGTAGCAGCCAGTGTCTTTCATGAACAAGTAGCGTCCCAAGCATGGATTATATCTGAGTGAGACTAAAATTAAGTTTCACTTTCAGTGAGTGCCTTTTCTCTGAAGATGCTGGAGGAGAAGAGAAAAGAGGCACGAACTCGGGGTGTTGTAGATCTGGGAGATAGTTTGGAAGAACAGACAACATGGAGACATTTTCAACTGATTTCTCATTTTTCGCAGCAATTTTGGAAAATCAATAAATGTAGCTGATCAATGGAAATTCAAATATGCTGTTCGTGAATGAGGTGACATGAGGTAGCCAAACAATAGAACAACTCACATCGAACAATGTGAGATACTTTTGAACAGTTGATGCCTGAGAATATTTGGAGGAAATGTGTATTGAATTTTTCAAGAGCCAACTCGAAGTACAGATTTTCTAGATGAGTGTTCAAAGCTCAAGCTGATTAATAGACACTTCGCATTCGCTTTTCGCTTCGCTCAAAGCTCAAGCGCATAGATGATGATAGAGACACGGCATAATGTGGTAGGTTTTGATGCGAAATGGAATGAGTGATCTTTTTGAATTATTTAGCCTTTGTGAGCGTAGTGGTAGGTTTGTGTAATTTTAGAACAAGGTTTTGTGGCATCATGAGAAGCTTGTCAGTTTAATCCAATTCAGTGAGCCTTAAAATTGAGGCGTCCTTCTCGGATTCAGGATATACTGGAGGTAAAATCCATTTTAGCGAGGCGAATTGTTAATCTGAAGCCAACCTCAATGTCGTTCAATTGTTAATAAACAACTGTTGCTCGCCACGCTCAATTGTTCAAGACTGTTGCTCAATGTCGCTCGTTAATCTAAAACCTACGGTTGCTCAATTCGCTATGTTAAGCTGCACCAAACACCTACTGCTTACTAGGACCACATATGCTCATTGTTGAGTTCTCAATAGTAATCCTCAGAAAGATTGGTGAAAAGGAGTCACAAGGTGAGGTAAAAAAAGTATACTGATCCTGGAAGGCGATAGTGGTTCATTTTCGTGTGTAATGTTCGTGGGGATTCTTTTTCCCCATGAAACCTGCCAGTTTATTAATCGGTTGATGATCATTTAACCCTTATACGTTTGATTTTAATGGCTGCATGAATGTTGTTTGGTACGTGAATGTACTTGATAGGTAATGTATTTGATAGATATACCCTGGCATGCTGATTTTGCTGGATTGATGCTTTCCAGCAGTGATCTTGGTGCTACCTGTTTAGTATGATTCGTGTTATTTGGCAGTTTTGCAGCATTTTTCATGCCAGTACAGAAATCACTGATGAAACATCAGTGTATTACTTAGTTTGTGATTCTGTATAGGATTTCTGGGGTTGTGATAGAGTAGAGGGCGTGGAGTAGTAGTATAAGTATGAGAATGCGTATATTCTGTGTATAAATTTAGTGTATGACTCAGTGTATTCTGTATAGGATCCTCCATATTTACATTTATATATGGAATCAACGAATGTGTATGAAATATATATTTATGAATCTCTATGAATCTGTATCAATTTTGCATGAATCTGTATGAACTATATATACATATGTATATATGTATATTTGTATATAGATCAACGTCTGTATCTGTATACATCTCATCTGTATACATATCTGTATCTATCTCATGTTGTGAACGTCCGATGAGATTTAATTTTTTTTATCATGGAAGACAACGCTCGTACTGTGTCACGGCTCTTTCGCGCGTACAAGACCACCAAGGAGATGGTGCGGGACCGTGGGTACTACATCACACAGGAGGAGATCGACATGACGCTCGATGAGTTCCGTAGCAAGGTGTGCGACTCGATGGGGACGCCGCAGAGAAAGTTGATGTGTTTCCAGGCATCGCCACTGGCCGAGGCGTTGGAGAAGTTCCCCGACCTCGGCTCGCTCTGGGTCGAGTTCTGTGACGAGTCCAGTGTGGGTATCAAGACCATGAGGGCGTTTTGCATCCACATCAACGACAAGAACTTTGGGACGGGTATCTTTGTTTACCAAAACAGCATCACTCCCAGTGCCAACAAGTTGATTCCGACGGTGGCGCCGGCCAGTATCGAGACGTTCCGCGAAAGCGACTTGGCGGTCAATATCACCCACCACGAGTTGGTGCCAAAGCACTTGAAGTTGTCCAAGGGCGAAAAGAAGGAGTTGTTGGATAGATACAGGTTGAAGGAGAGTCAGTTGCCGCGGATCCAGCGCGAGGACCCGGTGGCCAGGTATTTGGGATTGAAGAGAGGTGAGGTCGTGAAGATTATCAGGAGGTCTGAGACGTCGGGGAGGTATGCGTCGTATAGAATTTGTTTGTAACAACAGATTGAACGAGCGAATATTGAACGAGCGAAGCGAGTGAACTACAGTAAATGATATGATGTGAATGAGCGAAGAGAGAGAATGTGAACGAGCGAAGCGAGTGAACTACCAAAAGTGAATGAACAATGAACTACCAAGAGTGAATGACTATAAAAAAGTGATTGACTACCAAAGTGTATGAATTGAACGAGTGACTACCAGTAAGTGAATATAATGTGAACGAAGTCAGTGACTACTAGTGAAAGAACTGAAAGATGATCAAGCAAGTGCCCCAGTGAGTGAATTTGTATGTGAATAATCCACAGTGAACAATTGACCACTAGTGAATCTACAAGTGAACAATTTCGAAACAGATGTGACAATCAGCACTGGTGACCAACCAGCAACTGATTCACTGATAAGTCACTGACAGTGACACATGTGGATACATACTGACCACACACCGAATCGCATTCAGTGGTGCTAAATGAGCTCTGAATAATAGTTACCGTTCACTTTGATTAGTATCTCTTGTATTGGTTGGCTTGCACACCATCTATATGGTCCAGGACAATGAGAGTTAGACAAAAATGGGACCGCTGAAAAGGCTTGTACCCTTCTCAAGATAGTAGGAGAACGATAGAGCAGTTGTACTTATAAATACATACGGAAAGCGTAGCACAAGTATAGAGAGGAGGATAATGGCACAAAAGAGTCCAAATAGCCCAGATGTAGATGAGTGGAACAGCCAAATTTTGCAAACCTCAGGTTATTCAATCCTGCCAGAGGGAATATCAATGTATGGTAGCATTGATTATGTGAATGAGTGGAGTGCTTTCCCACCTCCATTGTTTGTTTTCTAGAATACTACGTTATAGTGCACTCACTTAATTAATGTGTATAGAAATATGAATGTCCTCTAGAATTACTAAAGGTATAGTAGGTACTACAATGGGCATTCTAAGTCAATAGTCAATCCCAGAATCTCATCCCAGATCCGCTTGTCATATCAACCCATACTTCACCTTACGACTTCTCCTGTTTATTGACAGCTAGTCTGTCCTTGAGCACCCAACTTGTAGCAAAAACGAAAGGATTCTTTCCTGTGTTCTTCCTTCTCATTAAGCATATTCTTTGGTGAATGAATCGAACGGAGTGATTAAATGATGAGTGAGATTCGAGGGTTGAGAAGTACTGCGAGTATTTTGTACCTTTAGCACATTCTATAGGATGTATAGATCTTAGGTTAGACTGCTAACATAGGGCCATTGCTCCACGATTCAGCAATTTGTCACCTTTCAACGTGATGATTTCGTAACCGAAATCATTACGTAAGCTACGGCAAAGTGTCGCTCAAGAACGGTCATCTGATCTACTGAATACCTTGACGGCTGGTAAGTTAAAGAGAAAGGTAAGGACTAAAACATCTCTTAAGTATTAATAGTACCGAGTCATAGCCCAGGCCAGGCCCTTACAAATTTTTATTAGACAAAACCAATATGGCTTCACTGACCATCGATAGGACAGAATAGGGGTCATTTAGCTTTCCCAGGTCATAGCCACACTTAACATTTTTTCCAAGCTTCATTGAGCTAAGCACTCTTTGTTTATCTTGTTGCTGTCCGAACCGAGCCACACTCGATAAAAATTCCGTAGCGTTACTGTTCGTCAAGCAACAAAGCGTACCGATAGTTCTAAACTTTCCCCAATGACTGTGGGTGGAAACACTGAAATGCAAACCAACCCTAGATACTGATAACACAATTTTATCGCGTCTGAATACTCACCCAGCTCTGGCCGCCAAACCGAATAGTAGTATTTGCCGGGACCCCAGGAAGAGTAGGCATCGCAATAAGTTGACTGCATCCACACCCGTTGAGCCGGTTCTATTAAACAAACCCAACTCAGTGAAAGTAGCTCTGACTGGTATCCGTTCAGTACTCGACAGCAAACGTGACGAATAACAACGACACGACCTGGGCCCAAACGTTCATCGGTATCTATAGCAATATCAGTTTGTGGGCTGGTATGAATAGAATTCGTGGAGGGGGTATAAATAGCAGTAATATCAGTTCGTGGGCTGATATGAATAGCAGTAATATCAGTTCGTGGGCTGGTATGAATAGAATTCGTGGAGGGGGTATCTGTATGCAATAAATACTGGTAAAATCTCTATATCTTCCAATAAGTAGGTTTCCTCATATCATTTAAGCCTCGTTGAGTTCCTATTAAGGAAAATAAGTGTATACAAAAATATAGACCTTTATAGAGACCTTCATATAGAGAACATCGTCATAGACGTCTTTGAGTATCGCTTCCCTGAGTCTGGAAGGACTCTGTCTTAGCGTGCACGTGAGCTTAACGCATATCGGCTCTTATGTGACCATTGCAAGTACTCCCAATTAGGACATATTACCTGTGATATGACTAATGATGACTCAACCAGATTCAGGTGACTGTATGAATACCAGAGCTAGCTGCAACCTAGTATTACAGGATAGTCAGGATATTAGATGAATGTGTTTCTAACCTTAGGATGCTATGATGTTCATGTTGCCGATTAGCATACCACACTAGATTACCTGACTGGGCTCCCGAATACATATTTAGGACGAATCAGCCGAGGAGAAGGCTTAACAAATTCTTATAGCTACTTCGTACTAGCCTAGGAGGTAATATATCCGGTATACCGAAACTAACAAGCTATCTCTACACTACTATACTACAAGCTTTTGTGTATACTTTCAGGTTTCCGGCTGCAAATACTGCATATAAAGTGAGGGCTAATAACGAACTGGTTACCTTGTGTTATATATTGACATTGTTGGCAACGTGTTCCAAGCTCGTCAGGCCTAATTTCCCTTTCCTCATCCTCAGCTCGTATTTTCTTTAATCTTCAGTTTGTGGACACTTTCACACTTTGTGCACATTTTTTGCAACCATGGCTGACAATGACAATTGCTCGGTAGACTCACAGTTGGCGTCTCTAGTTGGCGGGACAGAGGAGTTGACTTATGGAGACGATTTTCAGGATTGTCAGGAAGAAACCTCGGCCGTTCCACCAACACACATCTCACCAGTACCGACCCAAGAAATCCCACCATCAAATAATCCTACCATAACTACCGACAGCATTGTCACCTTTCTCAAATCTTTGGAGCCGGAACGTTTACACACCATCTTGGAGCAATGCCAGAAACCGCCACGTAAAATACCCAGCCGGCCCAAACCACTTGGCAAAAATCCCACGAGCCAGGAATTGCGCGAGGCTGAAATGCAGTTAATAGATAGCATCCGCGGCATAGGCTTTGTCGTTTCCAACCGTTACGCCCAGCCCCCAGCCCAGAGTATACTCCAAGTCCCCAAGCTGGCATCTGAAAAGAAATATCCCCAGTGAGTCGCAGTTGGTTGAAGAACAGGTCTCGGTGGGTAGTTATAAGCGAAAAAGCCATACCAATTGTTTAGCAAGATATCACACAAGCGTGATGAAGCAATTGTCATCCAAGAAATAACCTAGAATGAAGAATACTGAATGTGATACTGAACAATAGACTGGAATGAATGCCAATAGCAATGAGTACAAGATGTCTTGTCTTACATTGAAAGTGGACAAATATGTGTTGAGGATATCGACAAGGATCACATATAGCTCTGGTACCAGAACATCAAAGGATAACCAATGGTAAAGTAGACCTACAGAAATAACACACTGAATTACCTTATTAATATAATCGAATGATAGTTATGGCATAATGATTCTCAACAAATTGTTGTGAATTTACTAAAATCTTCAAGCGCAGTACTGATTCCCACAACGCTAATGAATGTCATTTCTCCGCTAAAAATGTTTAGCATATTCTTCACTACACTCTAATCTTAGACAAAATGTTGAAATCAAATTAGACACAGCTAGTAATGTAGGTGGTATGCTCGCTGGCCTCTGAAGAATACGATTTGGGTTCTCAGTAACAGCAGCGTGGACAATAATTTTCCCTCACTGGTCCATCCAATTGCCCACAATTCGTAGCTGGCCACGTCTTGCTGCCTCTATGCTTCCTATGTAGATTATGCTTCACAAAAGCAAGCGACAGCGTCTTGCTGCCTCTATGCCTTCCTATGTAGATTATCCTTCACAGCAGTTCAGTTCACAGTTCACAGCTTGCAACAGTTCAAACAGCTTGCAACAGTTCAAACAGCTTGCAACAGCTCGCTACGCTCGCTGTTGCTCGCTGTTGCTCGCTGTTGTCGCAGCCATCACCACATCTTCCCTACCCCCCCACCATCTCACCTCCCCCATCCTCACTCCCTCCCCCGGAGCAACACCCACGCCATTCCTTCCCAAATAAACAGGCCCCACCGTAACAATCACCGAATCCACATACCCAGACACGAGCAACTCGTTTATAACTACCGCTCCCCCCTCGACCATCACGGAACCTATGCCGAGGTCATACAAACGGGCCAATATGAGCCCCCAGTTGTCTGTGCGGTTCCTCAAAAGAGGCAATTTCACATGAATTGGCGAGGCCACATCCACACTTTCGTCCACAAGAACAATTGGCTCCAATCCGGCCCCCTCCACCACCATTTTTTCCATACTCGACCCACTGTACTGGAACTGTCCCCGGGGATCCAACACTACTGGACGCGGTGACAGCAGCCCTGGGTGGCGGCAGTTGAGTTTGGGGTCGTCCACAAGAACCGTCCCTATGCCCACCAAGATGGCGTCGTGTTTGGAACGAAGGTAGTGGGTCATGGCCTTGGTCTCGGCATGCGAGATCTTGGTCTGTATCCCGGGAGCAGCAGCGATCTTGGCGTCAAGCGACTGTGCGTAGGTGAGGGTGACAAAGCATCTATCCAATGGACGGGGAAGATAAGGCTCGAGAAAGGGAACGAGGGTAGGGGGAAGAGGCGATAGAGACATAGCAGAATTTTTGGCCACTAAAACTACAAAAATTAGGAATCTGGGTGAGGTGTGCCAATGGTGGTTTGTAGCAGAGATACTTTAGAATAAAGGGTTAGAAATAATATATCACTCAGTAATCAGCACTAATATCTGAGACTCAGAATATTTTGTTATTCAGTCATACAGTGTATGTGGATCGGGAACTACGCGGAAAAGTATATATAGGCGAAGAACAGAAGGTAGATGATGTAAATAAGGATTTTGGTGCCACCTATGATTTTGATCAACATTGTGTGGGGAAATTGTAACATTAGATCTAGAGACAATTGGACAACTGCCTTACCCTGCTTAGCTGCTGACAACTACTTTTGACAAGTCAACTCTCAGAGTGCTATGAATAGTGGAGATTGGATATTCAGTGATACCGCTGGGAATTTTGCGGGTAAGTCGATACTGGAATTATTCGGGTTATTTATTGAGCCTGGAAATGTTCAGAATATTCAGGGTTTTAGCCTGGTTGGCTATCTACTCATATTCCTGAGAGTGTGTTCCTGTATGAATTGCAATCATCTGAATATTCTCACTTGCCATCAGGAACAGAATCGTTTGGTATTCGCTTGCCAGCCCAAATACCTTGACGGTTATAGTGGGGTAAGCCACGTGCAATGAACTAAATCCAATTCAGAGGAGTATGAACAATAGACGAGTATGAACTACAGAGGAGTAACAGAATGACTTAATGAGCTATGTAACCGTCGATCGCCTCAATACAGCTCACTATGGGTTTACAATATGCAGTACTAGTACTTTTATTTGCATACGCCTTGTCTCATACTCTGACACTCTCAATCGCTCTGCTCTTCCCAGGGCATCTGATGAATTGATCTACATATCAGCATTATTGTGCCAACACGATTATGCATTTTTCCTAATAAAGATACAATCAATAGGGCTATTGTTAACACAATGCGCAACGATCGTTATATACTTTCCAATATACAGTCAATTCAGCTCATTCGATTAATCTCCTACTGTATTGTTTATCACTTATTATTATGGGATTACTCTTTATGGTCTATTCTTATGGTATTCTCTTACTGTATTCTCTTCATGTATTCTCTTTGGTACTCTATGTATTCTCTTCATGTATTCTCTTTGGTACTCTATGTATTCTCTTTGATACTCTATGTATTCTCTTTGGTACTCTATGTATTCTCTTTGCTCTATGTATTCTCTTTGCTCTATGTATTCTCTTTCGTGTCGTGTTTGTGTGACAATGTGACGGATTGATGCATTGTGCGCATTTTTAGCGATTTTTGGCATGTGACGATGACTCCCGAATCACTCGTCTTACGACTCAATCACGACTCATCACGACTCACCCAGACCCAGCTTCAATCTCTCCATATCCCTCTTGTACCTCTCCAACTCTCGTGCCTTCCAGGCCTCGTACTCCTGCTGGGGGTCCACGTCGTCAGTATCGTCAACCTCGGCTGGGGCCTCAGAAGGCACCCATTGCTCAAGCGACACTTTCAGGGTCTGGGGGGGAGCCTGGGCCCGTTTCTTGGCTACAAAGACGGGCTTGGCGAGCTCTTCCTCGGAGCTCTCGTAGCTGGACGATTCGCTCATGAGATTTTTTCGCGTATTTTACGTATTGTACAATTAGGGTAAACCGTTGACACTATCGTAGGGTAGCGTTACGCGTGTGTACGCGTGTGCTTTTATCTCTTTTCATTTCACAACTTTTCATTTCACAACTTTCATCCCGCAACTTTCAACTTTAAACTTGCAGCTTCATTTTGCAGCACCTTTGACCAACTTTGCAACTTTGCAACTTTTGCACAACTTTTTCTTTCGCTTATGATTCCAACTGTCAACAAACCGTTTGGGTTCTATCTCTGGGACCTATTTGACTATGCCGTGAGTACTGCTACGCAGGGCGCGTTTGTGCCGTCGAAGTTTGAGTTTGTCGAAGGCGAGCTCCCGTTGTCGACTTTCCCGCCGGTGGCCGCGGCCATCACCGCGTACTATGTTGTGATTTTCGGCGGCGACTATATCTTCAAGCGCTTCCAGATCAAGCCGCTTGTATTGAACGGCTTGTTCCAGTTGCACAACTTGTTTTTGACGACGCTCTCGTTGACGCTCTTTGTCTTGATGATTGAGCAGTTGGTGCCCATGATCTACCACCACGGTATTTTCTACGCCATCTGTAACCAAAAGGCCTGGACCCAGGAACTCGTCACCCTCTACTACCTCAACTACCTCACCAAGTTTTGCGAGTTTATCGACACCGTGTTCCTCGTGGTGAAGCAAAAGAAATTGACCTTTTTGCACACCTACCACCACGGCGCCACCGCCCTCCTCTGCTACACCCAGTTGATTGGCACTACAAGCATCTCATGGGTCCCCATTGTGCTTAACCTCGGTGTCCACGTGGTCATGTACTGGTACTACTTCCTTGCCGCACGTGGTATCCGTGTCTGGTGGAAGGAGTGGGTCACCCGCTTCCAAATCATCCAGTTTGTCTTGGACCTCGGCTTTGTCTACTTTGCAACTTACCAAAAGATTGTCTTCACCCACTTTAAGCTGTTGGTCGGCACGCTCCCGGTGTGCGACGACTGCGCAGGAACCATGCTCGCTGCGTACTCGGGCTGCGCCATTCTTTCTTCCTACCTTGTCTTGTTCATTGCCTTTTACATCGATGTTTACAGAAAGAAGGGCAGAAAGAGCCAGATGGTCAAGAGCGTCAAGGGCGGTGTTGCCGCACAGGTCAACGAGTACGTTCATGTGAGTGGCAGAGAGACCCCAGACATCAAGAAGAGGAAATAGAGAAGGAAGAAGATCACTGGGAAAGATATCACTGAGAAGTTGGTGATAAAGATCACTGAAGTTAGTGATAAAGATCACTAAAGTTAGTGATAGGAGATCACTAATGGAGTGATGACGTTAAGACTGTGTTCACTACTCTAAGTTAGATGATTGCAAGCCGACGTAGAGTGACAATATACGAACAATAAAAAGTAGTTGGTGACAAGAGTTGGATGAGCTGTGGCCAGAGTGATCACGCAAGAGTGGTTGAGCGAGCGAAGCTAACTTGTAAAGCGAACCCAACAGTGGAATTCAGTCAAGTAGATGAGCGAAGAGCAATAGAAGTGATCGATAAAGTCATTCACATTCGGTTGAGATACTCGCAAGGTTGACAGTTAAATATAAGCGGTACAACCAGTGTGTCAATGTCTAAATGTCAATGAATCTTATTATTATCTCCCACATAGATTTAGTGAGTATGCATATTTTTCCAGTGAGTTGTATAGATCCATTGGTTGTTCGTAGTGATGATGCTTGGTTTCAGTTTCATTCTACTAACACTTTCGGTGGCATTCACGTTTTCAACACGTTTGTTGGATTTCATTCCACCTCCCACCCTCACTAATTACGGTGGATTTCATCTACAGAATGTCAGAGTATGACGGATAACACATCCATACTATCAATAATATTCACTACCTTCCCTCGTGTAGACTGCTGGACTATACAAAATTTTCAGGCTGACCCACTACCAATGATCGGTTGATCAACTATTTACTCTTACTTCAACAGAGTATGACAGTCCCACAAAACGTGATTGGATCGCTTAACACATGATACAAAATGAATTTAAGCCTAGCAATAAAGGAAGTTCCCCAACCAAATAAGTACAATTCTAACTTTTTTGGGGTTGTTAAAGCTGGGTCAGATTCAACAGCTTGCACCATGTTCACTATATGATAATTGTCTCAACAAACTAAGCCAACATTCGACTGGAAAAAAAGATACTACTAATGATATTGAGTAATTTTTCAGTCTCTCGTCTCAGTAATCTCAGTCCACCGAATGTTTCATATGAGCTAAGATACAATTTTCTGAAAGAAGTATTCAGTTAATTCATAAATAGTCCTGTAAGGTCTTTCAAAATTTCTGGAGCTAGCATAGTAAGATCTTCTGAATTCTGGTACTACACAGTTGGCCTATTGGTGTCTGGTCATCTGCTGAGGCGAAGAGACGATTAAGTCTGTTGATTTCTGGAAAACTTATTCCCGTTGGGCGAACCAATCGATTGCAAGTGGTCCATATTCTCTTAGCTCAGCTCTTTTGATAAGACATACCAATGACTATCCTCCGCTGATTAATAGCTCACACAATATCCCTCAGCACATTAAGTAGCTCCAGCTTATTCTTCGCTAATAACTAAGTGCATATCTCATCGCTCCAATATAGTTGTATATTTGTTGAAAGCTGCTAATATTCCCTAATTTCCATTAAGTTCGCATTTCCCCACATTAACTTGGTTCATAGCTAATCTCTTAAGACCCAATATACCTCTGTTCGTTAGCTCACTTCGTTCGCTAACTCGCTAATTATAATATAGTTCCTCATTCGCTAACTTCATTTCCTAACTTGAAAAATAAACCGCTAATTTACTGCACTCGTTAGCTCACTCGTTCGCCAGTGGGTTCGTTATTCGTTCACTAATGTATTTACTGGCTGACTCTTCGCTCGCTGCTCGATATTTACTGACTGACTGGCTAGCTTACTTCGTTTGCTGGCTTAATATTTACTGACGACCCGCTAGCTCACTCGTTCGCTTGCTCGATATTACTGGCTGACTGACTAGCGACTCATCGCAACTCACTTGCACGTTTGCCAGTTAACTGATTCGTTTGCTAATGCTAATTCACTGCCAGACTCGCTAGCGAACAAAGTGAGCTAGCTCGATATTACTGACTGACTCACTAGCTCACTTTGTTCGCTAGCTCAATATTACTGACAGACTCGCTAGCTCACTTTGTTCGCTAGCTTGAAATTACTGACAGACTCGCTAGCTCACTTTGTTCGCTAGCTTGAAATTACTGACAGACTCACTAGCTCACTTTGTTCGCTAGCTCGATATTATTGACAGACTCGCTAGCTCACTTCGTTCGCTAGCTTGATAAGTCGTCCCTTTTTGGAATACTCTCCACCGCCCCCCTTCTCTGTATCACCAAACTACTCGCCCTCGTAGCAAAATCCACTGCCTCCCCTAAACTCCCCCCCTCCTCCAACCTCCCCACAAGTCCCCCAAAAAACGTATCGCCAGCACCGGTAGTATCCACCACCTTCTCCACCTTTTGCGCTGGAGCAAACCCGCTTGTCTCCCCGCTAGCATATACACACCCCGTAGAGCCCATTGTAATGACCACTGTGGCCACATTGCCCTGAAAAACAGCCTTCTGGAGCTCCTTAGCAAGCTGCAACATGCCATCCACCGAAGAAGATGCCTCTGTGGACGAAACCACCTTTGCCACCTCATTCGCCTCGCCTTCATTTACAATCAACAAGTCCACCCCACCCATGATCCCCTCATTAAGGAGAGTTTTCAGGAACGGCGAAGGGTTGTAGCAAACATTTATCCCAGGCCTATTCTTCCTGAGCCAACGCACCGTGTTGAGGGTGTCTGGGTACTCGTTTTGGAGCAACACGTAGTGGTCCTTGTCATTGGAGGGAAAAATACGCTCGTAATCGTCGTCGGACGGCCTCAAGTCCTCGTTTGCTCCTGCGGTGATCAAAATGCGGTTCTCGCCGTTTGTCTCCACGAGAATCACCGCCACCCCTGACGATTTGCCTTCAATTGTCGTGACAAACGACGTGTCGACGCCAGCCTCAACCAAAGCACCAAAAAGCTCCTTTCCAAAGGTGTCCGACCCGATATTTCCCACCATCCGCACCGTATCCTTACTCAACCGTGCACACGCAATGGCCTCGTTGAGCCCTTTGCCCCCGAGGTGGTTTTCGAAAGAGTTGGCTTGAAATGTCTCACCCCCGTCGGGAACTCGGTCCGTGTATGTGACGAGGTCGTAGTTAAGAGATCCGATAACAGTAATCATAAAAAGAGCAATACCAAAGAAGTATGAAAGATCATGAACAAACATGAATACGAGCAATGAAACTTATACGAGCAATGTAATTCATACTCAACGACACTCCAATTTATACACGAATCTGCTGATCTAAATAGAATTACTATTAGGTAATGTGAACTTACGATTGCCACTTGAATAATGTCAACTACAAAAGATAAGGGACACCAATGTCAACATAATCTAATGAGAGCTTAAATACTATCTCAACTCAATCAAATGGCAACTTAATCTAGTGAAAACTTAAATACTTATGACAACTGCTGTTAACATAAATACTTACATCAACTTAATCTAATGCCAACTTAAATACTTACGACAACGTAAATACTAATACTAATGTGGCTAAAATCTATTTAATAGGGGAGGCTATACTACACATACATAAATACGGAATTTACCAGTTCCATTCTGTAATCAAACTTTATTGATTTAGGTAGGTACTAGTGAGAAGAGCAGATTCAAGTTTATGTCAAATAGCTGCTAACAAGTCACAGGCTACAATCTATGAACATTGGGAAACATGTAGAGAATATCCATCATTGAGCTGGGTAGGAGTTTGTCAAATCACGAGCGAAGGATCAACCATATAAGACATGAAGTAGTTGGGGACTGTTTAATAGGTCGGTGTAAGCAGGATAAGTTTGTAAATGCTTAATCTATGTGCTACTCGGGATGCCTCAAGGCATTTTATCTACAGGGTAATATTATTCAGATTGGAATCTGTTTCTTATTCACTGCAAATATTCTTGACACTCCGAACATCTGGGAATTTCTTTTCCCTGGGCAAATAACCTACTTTTTATTTCATCCACCCAGCAGCTCAGGATCAGGTATTCTTTATTTCATTCTCCCCGAAAAAGCTTCAAATTCTCTGTTGTTTACCTTCTCCCGAGCTTCGCATAGGCTCAAGTATCTTTATTATATTTGCATTCGCCCTGAGCAAGCTCCGGTCTCAGTATTCTTTATATTTTTTGTTTCGCCCGAGCTTCGCTAAGGTTCAGTATTCTTATTCTATTTCATTCGCCGAGCTTCGCTCAGCTCAAGTATTCTTATTCTATTTCATTCGCCGAGCTTCGCTCAGCTCATGTATTCTTTATTCTATTTTCATTCGCTGAGCTTCGCTCAGCTCAAGTATTCTTCGTTTTAATTGTATTCGCTGAGCTTCGCTCAGCTCAAGTATTCTTTATCGCTCAGCTCAACTCCTATAATCCCCATTTATCGTCACATACTCATGAGACAAATCACACGTCCAGTACCTCGCCTCACATCCTCCCCCCGTCCCCAAATCAATAAGCACCTCCAAATCCTCGTCCCTTAATATCTCACTAGCCCGCTCCTCGTCAACCTGCTCTGGCTCGCCATTCACCAACAAACGCAAGGAACTAGAACCATCCACAGGCACAAACGACACATTTGTCTTTTCCGGCACCACCAGCTCGGCCCCAACGTTTGCGTATCCAATGGCACACAAAATGCGCCCCCAGTTGGCATCCTTTCCATACATGGCCGTCTTGAAAAGCGACGAATTAGCCACAGACGTGGCGATGGTTTTGGCGTCTGCATAGCTCAACGCGTCTTTCACGGTGATCTGGATGAACTTGGTGGCGCCCTCGCCGTCCCTCACCACCAATTGGGCCAATTGCTGGGCAAAGTCGGTGATTTCATCCCGTACGGTAGCAAACTCGGCACTATCTTCGCCAATGGTGGGTCCGCCAGCAGCGCCATTGGCTATCGCTACAATCGTATCGTTTGTCGACATGTCCCCATCCACACTGATACTGTTGAACAGCCTTTCCGTGGCGTACGATAAGCTGCTCTGGAGGGCTTCAGCCCTAATGGGGATGTCTGTGACAAAAAAGCCAAGAAGCGTGGCCATATTGGGACAAATCATCCCCGCACCTTTGGCCAACCCCGCAAGTGTGTATTCTGTGTCATTGATGACAAATCTCTTGGTGACTAGTTTGGGAAACGTATCCGTGGTGCATATGGCCTGGGCACAGGCTAGCCAGTGCTCATGGGAGGAGCCTAATTTCTTAGCCAACGTTGGAATTCCCTCCAAAATCGACCCAATCGGAAGAAGATTACCAATAACCCCTGTAGACATAACCAATGTGGAATCAGTGTTGTTTTCGAAGGCCTTGTCGGTGGCGTCAACCATACTCTGAGCATCTTTCATGCCCTGGGTGCCAGTAACCGCATTGGCGTTACCGCTATTCACCACCAAGGAGTTGATACCATGTCCGTTTTTATTTGTGAGGATCTGGCGCGATATTTGAACAGGCGCGGCCTTGAACTTGTTTTTGGTGAAAACGGCCGCAGCCACTGCGTCTCCATGGGTGTTGTGTAGCAATGCGAGGTCCAATGCCCCGTTTTTCTTCACCCCGCAATGCGCCCCTCCAACTTCAAACCCTCGGGGATACACCCCGCTCTTGGGAACAAAGCGTGCGGCCTTGTTGAGAACTCTCCGTGTCGCTTGCATGAAAAAGTGAAAAATGAGTCAATAAATTGAGATAGTGAAAAATTGATAAGAAATCATTTTGTGAAAAAAATTCGGACTTTGTGAATAGTTATCAAATATCCTGATCGATCGGGATAGCTCATTAGTGAAGATAGGTATTGAAATGAATACGTTGAAATAATTGCATGATACCGAACTAGTAGCCGCGAGACATGGTAGCATGGTAGCATGGCATATGGTGAGCCTTGCAAAATTAAGAGCTGTGCTTAAGCCAATACAAGAATTGTCTTATTTTTATGGTAGATTGGACTAATATCTCCCATAGAGGGTACCATCCTGGACTCCACCATTCATGGAGTCACTATACTTGTTAGGCTCCACTATATCTTGCCATGTATCCTTCACTGTCTATGTTCGAATAAGCTGTACATTTGAAGGAAATTTATAATTTGAATACTTAACCCAGGTGCCTCGTTCCGTCGAATATGGAAAGATTTGGGTTGGGCACCTTCAAACATGGAGCTCTAGGTAAACTCGGGCCTGTTAGTTTGAGAGAGAGGGTCGATCGCAATGATTCTTCATTTAGAGCTAACCTAGATATTATATGATTTGTAGGTTGTTTCCATGTCGTATATTGACTGGGTTAATATATCTGAGAAGAGCAGAAGTTGAGCCTTTTACAATTCAAAGCGTCTGAAGCACAAGAAGATTTTCTCCGATGAGATGTTACCCAAATGTAAGTAATTCAACAAACACAACTGGATTTAAAAAGTACTCAAGCAAGCTCAAGATCAGATACGCTAGGTATCTGTACTCCTTCAATATGAGTTCAAAATGTAATTTGCTACTTTCTCCAAATTTTATGTTTATAAGAGCTCAGTACGGGTCAGTGTGGGTTTAGAACTGTTGGGACCTCCCAACGAGTCACTGTTATCTGCTCTCAAAATAGTGCATCGATTATTGTATTATAGCTGATCAGAGGTGAATGAGAGCGAATGATGGACAAGACTATCCACCTCCGGGGGCTCCATTAGAAGACTCGGTGCGGAATGAAGGATAATATGTGCCAGCCAACATATCTTGACATAGAAAGATGATGTTGGCTCGACAGAATTACGACTGTGATGTAGCTGAACGATCAAATTACATCTACCTCACACTTCTGTTGAAGACTATCTTGTCAAGCGAATCATTTCATCGTCAACCAATTTAGAGACTCGGGAATTATGAGTTCGATATGACATTTCGTTATCGTATACAGCACCCTTAAGGTTAACCGAAAGTTCAACTTGTTCCAGTAGGTGTTTTTTTTTGAATTTTTCACAGAATGTCTGGCTGCAAATTTGTTCCCAAATAGGAAACTGGCTGCAAATCACAACACTACTAAAATTCACCCATTCAATCGCGATTTTAAATGACCCATAGATATTCTTTATTGCGTTCATACAGAGATGGTGTTACCCGCGCTTCCGTGATCTTGTGATAAAGTTCCTGCTATTCGCTTGATTTCTGAATTCAACAACCGAGAAAGTGAAACACCTTGCTCTTTTTTCACCCTTTACAAATGAAACGCGTCATTTCTGCTTTCACCGAATGTAAGATTCCTACATGTGTTTCGAAATCACCTAGCTGTTTCAATATAATCAATTTGACTTTTGTCAAATCAATGAAACACCTGACCCTGATGATTCGCTCGGATATCGAGCTCCAACTATCTCAATGAGGTTCTGGTGTAATTCCTACTGTACAACTCCCTCAGAACGCGTACTCGAGGTTATCTGTGTATTTTCTCATAAAGCTTTATTTTATCTTAGAGGTATAAAAAAGACTATGGCAGTCAAACAGTTAAAAACCATCCAATTCACAAATCGAGGCTTTAAAAAGACTTCCCTTGTCAACTGTTTGATGCACTTCCATAGGCGACGGTATCTTTCAAAACGAGCAACTATAGCGATTTGGGGAATATTTTTTGTCAACAAGATTAAGCTTCTTCAACTCCACGTCGTGTGCCAATGGTCCTTGTAAAGGCTTGAAGCTTCCCACAATTTGGTTAGCGTAGCTTTCGAAGAACCCCTCGCCCTTTTTGTTCTCGTTTGGCCCTCCACTCTCTTGGTATTTCTCAACAAAAGGAACAACCGACATGGGAAGCTTGAAGCGTTTTCTTTTCTGTACGTTTGCATTTTGCGGTTCTTTGATTTCTGGCGAGGGAGATTGGGAACTGATCTTGTGCTTTTTGCGATTAGGGTATTTTTGATCCGTTTGCTGCGCCAACGGGCCACCAAATCCAGCACCATCTAGGTTTTTCAAGGGTGTTTTTCGAGGTCTTAGTCTGGGGATGTTCAAGTCGGTTTCTTCAATACTAAAATCAGAATTATTGTGAGTGTTGGCTATGCAGAAATTTGCGTGTCCCGAAATACCAGAGCTGGAATCAGCTGAATCCTCGCACCTAAACATGGGCCCAAGCGCTAAAATAGCAGGCTGGTGGGAATCCTCGGAGCTTGGGATACTGCGGAGTCGCGTGGTATCGAATCGTTTTGCGAATGCAGAATCCATAAAGGGTGCGGCTAGAGAAGCCCCACTATTGAGGCTATTAGGTAAAACCTCATTCAGGCTGAATGTCGTATTTTTAGCACTAAACTGTTCAAGTGGAGACATGATATCTTGAGCAAGACAGCTTTTGAACAACGGTGACTTGAGAGCATTCAACTGATCCAATGGTGAGAAGGGGGCTATTGGGGGCAGGATTTTGCTTCTGAGGTCAGGGCCATGGTTGTAGAAATGTTTCTTGGTTAATTTAGCAGGGTCTATAAACCCCAGGCAAGACTCCCCATCGGCACTGTGCGGAGCATGCCAGTGAAGCATGCTTCTCAACTTTTGAAACGGCAGTGGGGATGCCTTTGTTTCTTTTGGGGCTACCTGAGATTGCCAATTCATAAATCTTTTTTGCGTTTGTGGATTCTTATATCGGGCGGAAAATAGGAAATGCACTACAGTATAAATAAGGCAAAAATGCTGTTATCTACTGTCTCTCGTTGATACGCGGTTCATTGAGTCCATTGTTAGAGATTAGCTGACTCTTAAGTTTGTAGACAGACTTCCCGAACCCATTTACAGCGGTAGTGAACACACTACATGAATCAAATACCTCATATATAAATGATCCTTTCAATCGATAAGTGGCTCGCATGATTTGGTGTCCCGGATCTGTCATAGAGTACAACGCTCAAGATAGCAACATCGCATTCTTGGGGATTTTGAGGTGCCTAGCTCATGAATAGCCCCAAGATACTAAGAAACAAGTTACAAATCCTGGGAATATAAGAAGGTTGTCCGTCCTTCAAGCGATTCACTTCCATACTGTATTCTGACTCAATTTCACTAAGTAGAAATGTTGTCCAAATCCCTCCGTGTATCATGATTTTTCATTTACTGAAGAGCTCTACAATTATGCAAAAGATTGTGTATTGAATTCTCACAAGTAGGGTAAAATAAATGCGCCTGAAAGCACAGTCACCAATACAGCACCTGCAATACAGTCACCTGCAATACAGCACCTGCGATACAATCACCAATACAGACCAGAATCCTGTGAAGGTGCTCAAACAATGGTGCAGGTGTAAGGAATGTCGCCCCATGGGTTGACTCTTTTGTTGTCCTTGTTAGCGGACTTGTTAGCGTTGGAAGTAGTTTGTTGGGCGGCCATTATGTTGTTTGATGATATATTGGTTCTTCTCGGCCCTTTTATAGAAAAGTTCGGGTGGTGCAAATTTTCAGATAAGAATACTTCTGCTTCATGGTGGTTGCAAATTTCCCGACTAGGATTCTCCTATGGAGAGAAAGAGATTAGTTTCAGCGTGGTTGCAATTTCCTGTTCAAGGTTTTCGTATAGATAGAGAATATATTGGTGTTTCAGGATGGTTGCAAATTTCCTAATTGGGAATTTCATATAGAACTCCAATAAATGCCCAAGCTTATCGGGCATCAACAATAGCCCATTGCACCAGCCCAATTATGTAGCGCAAACAAATACTAAACAATGCTAAGGGAGGGACATTCTCAGCTCGATGATAGAACTAAAATAGATAGCGTTTACTGATAACAGCTGATCGCTGGCGTTGATGATTGTTCGAAAACTACCCACTGGCGAGTTGACTCGGTAATGAATGCTACAAAAAATTGTAATGGACACTGATAGCTAATAGGAACTCCTGAAATTTGGGACTCGACTGCTGACTGTCTACTTCTCAATAGCTCTATACACCACTAGTACTAAAGCCGGAAGCCAGTGAACACTTTACCTTTGAAAAGCCGAATAGAGTGATGTCAACTATTGGTACCCTTCATACTGTCACCTCCCAAAAACTCCCAAACACTAATAACGAACGAAATCACAATCTGTAAACTACACCACAATAAGGTGGTAGATTTGAGAAGTCGGCCGTAAGTTCATACCAAGGTGTCGATTGCTCGCAATCACGCTGGCCGGAGCTGCCCCAGTTCCATGTCTGTTATCGATGTAGCTTGAATTCTTATAACACACCTCTTTCATAAAAAATTGGCCATAGAATCGATGTGGCTAGACAAATATAACCCAATTGTGCTCCTTAATTATCATCTTAAGACTTCATTATGTACCTGCACGGGGGTACCTAAATATGACGTGAATACTTGACATAGGTTGTTTACTTCCGTAGTGCTCATACGGGCAACAGAGGTCGTGATCTTCCTGTACATTGACACGAACGGGTTATGCGCGAGATATATCCGCTATCCTTGCATATTCTCAGCTAGCACTCATATAGCTCTTAGTCTCCAGATATCGCCGCGGTTCAGATACTGATCGTTTTCTAATTTCAACACCAATTCACTTCTTCACTTGATTCACTGAGTCATTTAATCCTCATAATCCACTCAATATCATTCGTATCTCACTTTGTTCGACATGCGTCTCAATCTGTCTCCGGTATAGGTATTAATTTTAATCAAAACTCACGAACTCTTCTATATACAGTTATAGGCTTGAGGAATCAAGTGGCCTGATATTAACTGCACCTCATTGTATTCTGGTAATTAATGATGCTATTGGGGTACCCAGTACTCCTTATGGTGTAATTTATCGCCATAATAGTGGTTCCATGGTTGTTGATCACTGGGCAATAGTCAGTTTCATAGTTTTGTGCACGGATCATCTGTGTGCAGGATTTGCAGCCAAACTTTTCCGGACCATATCTGGGCTTACCAGTCTGCCTATCTTCCTACAACATATCCCGCTACCTAAAAACAGAAATGACCAAAATATTTAAGTTACTGAGGTCACCCAGCTCTCAGTAATTTGAATATAGGTCACTCGAAATACTATTTCATAAGACCGCTACTGGTGGAGAATAACCTACTGTAGCCACCTTGTTTGGATGAACCGACTCTTTTTTGAAGCTGCTTCTCAAACTGGAACTGTCAAGCATACAGAGTAAAGAATTTTTTTTCATGTAGGTCACCGATTAAAGGTACCGCTTGAAGTGAGCAAACCTGACTGCTCAATTAATCACAGAATATCAGGTTCCTCGCGGTCTTTCGCTCTCACTGATTATGATCCACAGTCGCTCACTCCTGGTGAAAAACTACTGATGCCGCCTTCGCCTAGTGCTCTATGAAAGACAACATATATTTATAGCTTAAAATATACTCTTCAGTTTCATGTATTTATTCTCTATTATACATGACATTGTCACTATTCTGGAGCCATCCAGTGGTGACCCCTATGGTGAGCGAAGTTTTCTGTTCAAGTTATTACTAATTGAGCTATTCGCTCATTCACTGAATAGATTGTTTGCTCTACTCTAAGATGTTGTTCGTAGTGTGCTCAGCTCACTGCTCAACAGTATATTATGTCTTCAAAATAGAAAACTCGTCCTAAGTTGTTTAATTTAAGTCTCACAGCTAAATCAATGTGAGATGATTCAAGTTGTTTTTTGGAAGTATCTCACTCGCACTTAGCTCATTACGTTTGATGTTTGAGAAGTATTTATATGGATGCTCTCACGACATCACTACATTTGCCCTACATACGTTTGGTGCAAATTGTTGTATTTGTTTTTCTAATTCCACAACCTACGTTCGGTTAAATTGTTTGATGTGAGTTGTGGCAGGTTGCTCACTCACAATTTACACCTCAAACTCACTTCGATGAAGTTCTTCGATGAATTGTATAATACTTACTCATACCTCACAACTCAAACTCACTGCGTTCGATGTAAGCTCTTCATATTTGAGATATACCTAAACTACATCGCCGAACTAATTGTTCTTGATTACTAGATCTCTCTCGATATCCAAGATATTAGGTACTGGTTAATAATCTTTCTCAGACTATTGAAATGTTGTTTAATCGAATAATCTCACGATGTTCTCAAAACCCTTTCTCGAAGATGTCGATTTCACCGGTTACTCGAATATCTCGCTTCGCACGATATTCTCAGATACTCTTACTCGATATCTCGCTTCGCTCGATTTCACTGGTTATTCGTATATCTCGCTTCGCTCGATTTCCTGGTTATTAGAATATCTCGCTCCGCTCAATATTCTCAGATACTCTTACTTGAATAATCTTCGGTCGATTTCACTGGTTCGAATATCTCGCTCCGCTCGATATTCTCGATTGGATGATCAAAGCTCACCTAATCACTTTGCTCTATGTAAGTTGAGTATTCAACTACAGCGACATACTACGTTCATCTAATTGTGCGTTTGGATTATCCATGCTCAAGTCACATCGAACGTAGTGGATGTAAGCCATTTGGAAGGTGGAGCCTATCAACTGAATAATCTGAGTAATATTCTTCAAAGATTTGTATACTACTCACTCACACCTCACAACTTCTCACTGCCATAGAGTTGTTAAGCGTTCGATGGAAGTTTACCTAACTCACACCTCAATCTCACTGCGTTCGATATGAGTTGTTCGATATTATTAATACTCAGCTAATCTCACTCCGTTCGATGTGAGCTCTTATATCTGAGGTACCCTAAAGTACATCACTACGTCGGTCTAATGTTCGTATTATTGGATGGATCTAAACTCACCTCACATCTCACTTCGTTCTATGTAAGTATTACACTCAACAACTTCTCACTGCCATAGAGTTGTTGACTGTTCGATGAAGGTTTTACCTCTCACAAATCTCACTGCGTTCGATAGAGTTGTTTAGTGTTCGATGTAGGTTTTACCTAACTCACAACTCAATCTCACTGCGTTCGATGTGAGTTGTTCGATATTATTAATACTCAGGTAGCAACTCACATCTCACTTCGTTCGATGTAAGTTGACATTATCCACAAATCACATCTCACTACGTTCGATGTGATTTTTTAAAGGAGACCCTGCCTCTTCAACCTCTGCCTCTCTGCAAACGACAACTTCTTCTCCGGCTTCACCTCCTTAGCCCTCTCCTCCTCCTCCCTCCTTCTCCTCTCCTCCTCCCTTCTCTCCGACTCCCTCACCTCCTCCTCCCTCTGCCTTCTCTGTCTCAACTCGGCCTCTCTCTGCTTCCTCACCTGCTCGATTCTGGCGGCCTTTGCCTCCTCGAACCTCTTGGCAGCAGCCTCCCTCAACTCTGCAATCTTTACCGCATTCTTCTCATCAATCGCCCCCTTGAACTTTTCGAAGTCCGGCAAGATACGCTGGAACCGGGCCTTCAACTCTAGTGCCCGCTCATGCTCGGCCTTTGCCTTGGCGATCTTGGCCTCCTTATTTTGCTCGTAAATCTGGACCTCTTCAGCAAGGGCCCGTTTCTCGTCCTCCTCGTAAAACTTCAACTCCTCCTTTCTGTAGGCACGCTCAAGGTGGTCGACCTTTTTAGCCGTTTGCTTGAGTTTCTCGTCCAACTCACGGCGGTCCTTGTTCAACTGGTCGAGCTGCATCTGCTGCAACTTGGCCGTGTCCAATTCGTCGAGGTTATCGAGGTCCACCTTGATGATACCCTTGGCGTTGATTTCCTCTGCCATCTTGCGCTTCTCACGTGCCTGGATCGCAGCACGTTCCTTCTCCAACTTGTCCAAGTTCTTGCGCTCCTGTTCCTGGGCAAGACGTTCCTGCTCAGCCTTCTTTTCAGCAAGAGCACGCTCCGCACGGGCCTTGGCAGCTTCTTCCTCCTCCTTTGCACGGAGTTCCTCAATGATGCGCTTCCTCTCCTCCAAGATCTTTACCCTTTCGGCCAACAGCAGCTGCTCTGCAAGCATTTGGGAAACAGCAATAGAGAGAGCTTCATCTTGTTCCTTCTTTCTTCTCTCTCTGGCCTCCTCACCTTCAGTCAAGCGCTCGGCTTTCCTAAGAGTGGTGGCAAGCTGGGACATTTGAGTTCTCACCAATTGCGCAGGCAGAACTTGCAACTTGTCCACAAAGGTATCATTGAGAGAGTCCTCAAATGGAGACGACTTGAAGGAAACAACACCCGCCTCATGGTCAATCACAAGGGAGAGGTGGCCCTCCTTAGCGGCACTCACCAAAAGAGCCTCAACTTGGGATGGCGACCACAGGTGCTCGCCATCCAAAAGCCCAAGAGAAACCAAAAAGTCCAACTTGATGCTCTCATACACCTGCGACACCTGCTGGAAAATACGAATCACAATCACCTCGGTAAGGGTGGGGATGTACTGCGCATACTCGGCTCTCATGGCCTGGAAAGCAGCGGCAATCTTGGGCTTCACGCTCAATGGGTGGAACTCGCCGTGCTCAAGCACCTCAAAGAGGCCCCTGATGGCTGGGTCAACATACAGGAGAATGTTGCGGCTCACGATTCCACGGACCAAGCCGGCCTTGGTGGGCACAGCGTTCAAGTTCAACAACGACAGCAACTTGGCGTTCTTGGTGCGGTACTCGTCCACAACGGTTTCGTTGGTGTTGAGCGACTTCTGGGGAATCGCAAGCGTCAGCAACACAAGCGTGGAGGCGTACTTGCGGAGCTCCTCGTCGGTGGCATTTGGCAGCTGCAGGTACAAGTTGAAGAACTTGTTCCATGCCGTGGCGTGGAAAAGCGCATTGTCCGAGACCGCAAAGATACGCGCGAGGTTCTCGTAGTAGTTCACCATCATGGTTGGCTTGGGCGATTTTTTACTGGCCGTGATTAACGCGTGCACATCGTCCACAGACCGGAACAGCTCCTGCCACAACTCCAACTTGACACTGATGTTGAGCTGTGCGAAACGCTGGTCCAAGTATCTCTGAACAGTCTCGTTTTCGCTCAAATCAATGGCATTGGCAGTGCTGCTCTTGACCTGGGTGGTCACCAGTTGCATATGAGCACGTAACAACTCACAGAGTCTGCGGAACTCCGCCTTGCGCTTGTAGTTGAGACAAAACTTGAAGGCCTGGTTCACCACAGCGGAATACGTCACCTCCATCTTGCTGTTGTTGCGCAAAATGTCCAAAACGGTCCGGAGCGCTTCCCAGAGGAACCTCATCCACGGTGTCACAAGCTCCCTCTCGGTTCTATCGGCGCTATCGGTAGATGAGACGGCGCTGAGGAGGATTTGCTCGGGGCTTTCCGCGCTCTCAAGGTCCTCTTCCTCGTGATCGAGGCGAATATCAGCTTTGGCTTGGGCCTCGTCGAGTTTGGCCTCGGCAAGCCCAACAAATCTACGCACAATCACTTGAACGGACTCAAGGCCGTTCTCAGACAGCTGCACGTTCTTCTTGTACTGGTGGAGCGCATCTTTGGCAAGGCGTCCGCGTCTGAGGTCAACGGCAAGGTCCATGAGGAGGAGGGCAATAGGCTCGAGATCTTCGACGGCGAGGTACCGGATCCGTTTGGAGGTGATGAGGTCGTAGAGGGTGTCGAGGGCGGCATCGGCTTGGCCGACGGCGATGAGGTCTTGGGCCCGTTTGAGGACGTTCTCGGGGCGGAAGGCTTGGTTCTTGGGGGGCATATAAAAAATTTTCACTCGCGAAGCGAGTGAAAATTGCCTCTGATTTTTGAGTACTGGCGTGCCAGTACGATTACCATACATTAGACTTATTTGAGCACTGGCGAAGCCAGTACGAATATCAGACATTTAGGCTTATTTGAGTACTGCGAAGCCAGTACGAATATCATACATTTAGACTTATTGAGTACTGGCGTGCCAGTACGAATATCATACATTTAGACTTATTTGAGCACTGGCGAAGCCAGTACGATTATCATACTTTAGACTTGTTGAGTACTGGCGAGCCAGTACGATTATCATTCATTTAGACTTATTTTGAGTACTGGTGCCAGTACGAATATCATACATTAAGACTTATTGAGTACTGGCGAAGCCAGTACGAATATCATACATTAGACTTATTTTGAGTACTGCGAAGCCAGTACGAATACATTTAGACTTATTTTGAGTATTGGCAATGCCAGTACCATTCATGCTATGGACTTATATTTGGTACTGGCGAGAGAGAGCCCAATTTAATTTTAGAGTCAAATTGAGGACTGGCGAGCCAGTACGAAATCATGACTTAATGTATATTTGAGCACTGGCGAGCCAGTGCGAATTTATGTTTTCGACTTGAATTTGACTACTGGTGAGTTTTTACGAACATCATACATTTAGACTTA
>JACFYR010000026.1:76838-108904 GCA_015708815.1 Kodamaea anthophila | reverse complement strand
CCCCCCCCCCACCCTATACTCCCCCCCATCCCTCACCAACGCAATCTCAATCCACCCCCGCGGAACCTTCCCATACTCCCCCACCACCTCCACCTTTTCACTCTTCCCAAACACCTTCCTCCTACACAACGGGCACACCACGTCGCTTGGGCTATCCAGCGCCCCCACCCAGACCTTCAAACACCCCCTATGCAACATATGGCCGCAGTCTAGCCTCTTTGGAACCCGTCCCGCAGGTATAGATGTGTTGTACTCCGCTGCGTGCTGTTCCAGAGTCAACATGTCGTCCATACAAATGATACACGTGTCGTCATTTGCCAAATCTTCTTCTGACGCGTCGGCAAGCTGGTTATTGAGGCTCTTTTGCAGCTGGACGTGCTTGACCAAGTTCATGCTCTTCTTGTAGATGGCTGAAAACGCCATGAACGCTGCTGGCAACTTCTGGAACGAGAGTCCGCTCACATAGTACATGGATACGATGAGGGCCCAGTGAACCAACGCGAGAAGCATGCTTGCTGCGATATCGTAGCCCTTTTCATAGTAAATCTTGTTTTCCCACGTATCGTCCTCACCGTAAAACACAAGCTCATAGGCATTGATCAAGAATAAACCTAGGTTCAGGAGCGCCTTGATGGCCAAAACCGCAAAGTGGAACGCGCAAACAACCATAAACATCTCGTTCGTGCCTTGAAAGAGGTAGCATAGAAACGACGCAAACAAAACGTCATGGAATAAAAAGATGGGGAGCGTAATGAAGGCCCTATTCCAAAAGAGCGCCTTGACTGTGGCCCTCCGCGTCGGCAATTCCTGGCCCTGGGTCATCACATACACCTGGTCGAGCCGCGAAAGCGCAATGATGTGAAGAAACAGACAATTGAAGGCAATCCCACAGATAATCGCCTTGATGATCACGGCCCCCAGGTACTCTGCCGCGTCGAAAAACAACTCCATCACAAAGATGGGCATCTGGGCTTTGAGCGCGTCTGATTCGGACGTGAGGAGCTCCCCAAATAGCATTGTTCGAAGGACCCAGTTCACGGACCCAGTGATGAAGACAATGAAGTTGAGCACACTGAGGAGTTTCGAGCCTCCGGTGAGCTGCAGAAGGACCTCCCGGGGCTCGTATGCCCTCAGGAGGGAGTCGAGGAGCGCATATGTGAGGGTGGTTAGGGTTAGGAGGGTGTAGGCGAGGGGATAAATCATGGAAAATAACGAACTGAGCGAAGCGAGTCAATTAATTCAACTAAAATAACGAACTGAGCGAAGCGAAGTGAGTAATAATGTGTAACTTCTAATATAACGAACTGAGCGAAGCGAAGTGAGTATTATCGACATAACGATAGTGAGTATTCATGTAGCGGAACGAACTGAGCGAAGCGAAGTGAGTTGATTAATTCACTTAAATAACGAACTGAGCGAAGCGAAGTGAGTAATAATGTGTAACTTCTAATATAACGAACTGAGCGAAGCGAAGTGAGTATTATCGACATAACAGCAGTGAGTATTCATGTAGCGGAACGAACTGAGCGAAGCAGTGAGATTATATAACGGCAAAACAACAGCAAGTAAGTATTATATCGACATAACAGCAGTGAGATTCACAGCATTGAGTGTTCATGTAACATCAGTGAGTATTCTACTGATCATTCAACTTGAACTGGATAAGGTAGCTAGAAGAGTCGTGAAGAGAGGTGAACAAGTTCTGGTAGACTGTATAACCTAATTGATTAATTATATCTGTGTGTGGAGGACCATACTTATTTGCTAGGTGTGTTATTTCCTAATTTGGAATCAGGCATGCTCTGAAACACACCAGGGATGAGAGAGGTGAGCGAAGGTATTTGATGCAAGACTACAAAAGGAGACTACCAGTGGTCCAGTAAGACTACCAATCTTTTGAATATAGGATCCTTTTACTAAACGTCACCAGACGTTCTCAGTAGTTCAGGTTTCAATCTATATAATCAATCAGTAAGGTACTTTATCCAGCAAACCTAGGTGCGCGGTTTGAGTTGGCGGAGTAGATTGAAGTATCTGATAGTTGCTGGTGAAAAATGAAAGCTGGTGGTATTTAAGCAGGGATTTCTTAGCTGAGGGTTTTTGGGCACTTATTGAATTGTGAGAGGTGAGCGTGGTAAAGATAACTACTAATATAACGAACTGGCGAGCGAAGTGAGTAATAATGTGTAACTTCTAATATAACGAACTGGCGAGCGAAGTGAGTAATATGTAACTACCAATATAACGAACTGGCGAGCGAAGTGAATAATATGTAACTACTAATCTAACGAACTGGCAAGCGAAGCAAGTATTTATTTAACTAAGTACTGGCGAAGCAGTATTAATGTAAATACAACTGAGCAGAAAAACTCAAAGAATATCAAGCTGAGCAGCTGAGTGAATATTCCAGAGTGATAACATAATTACTGGAGCTAATGACTGAATAATAACTGGCAGCTGGTGTAACTCATAACGAACGAGCAGCTAGTGAGGATGTTGACCTATGCTGTATTCCAGAACACTCTGCGGATTGTAGTGAGAATCATGCCAACGGTACTTGGTTCCTGGAAACAGAAAGGGATCTTCGTTCCCATGTGGTTACAGAAGCGGTCCAAGTAGAAGTAGTAAATAATGGGTCAGCAGAGAAGCCGAGGTATGTATATGTGTGCTAATGCTAAGAATATTCAAGTTACGTGATATACCGATCTACCGGACTTGCCCAATCAACAGCTACAATACGTTGGCATTGTTCTTGAGAAGTTTAGAGTAACGAGAAAGTGACCGAGATGTGCGGTAGTTTTCTCAATACGAGTAGTAAGTTGCTTTGAGTGAGGGGTTGCCTTATTATTACGATTACTAAGGAATAGACCGCACACTATTTTTGGCAAATTAGTGCAGATTAAGAGTCAATTCCCAACTGTACACTGACTCCTAAATTTGGTGTTTCGCTGTCTCCATCAGCTGACCCCTTTCCTACTGTAGACTTATCGTTGTTACAAGCGTGTTCCAAATGCAATAATTCTGCGAGCTGGACTAAGTGAGCTGTGCAATTAACCAGTCTAAATGAACAATGATCAATGCTGTCTTACTTGGGTGTAATCCTCGCAGGCTTCTAGAACTATGCTGGCAACGTTTATGACTATTAGAATCCAATATAATCTGGCAAACAGGTATGGCTGTAGAATCGCCTTAAACACACTGGTTCTTCTATGTTTCTCGAAAGATAGCATCCATCACCCATGAGAATATCCTTCCAGCACCATTATGCCACCCTGCACATTTCTCCTATTATCAGCGGATATGACTTTACTTGTCCCATAACCCTTTACCGGATTCCTGCCAGCGCCTACACCCATCATTACCAATCCTATTACCTATTCATATTACAACACCGAGGTGTATCTATTATACCATTGTTTGCCGGACAATTGCAGCCACTAAATTAGAGCTGTCTGTCGCACGAACTCTAGCGGTAGCGAGAGTGACTATTAGTTACTTTTGACTTAGTGGTATTTGTAGGGTGACCCTCCCAATTATTAGTCATCTTGCTCGCTTGTTTTTTGTAGTGGTGATTTTATAATGGGCTATCAAAGAGAGGCCTTTTGGTGAGCAGTCGTTCAGTAGTGACGCTATTCGTAGTGCACTTTCGTAGTGCTTTTCGTTGTGAAATTCGAGTGTTGAGTGCCCTTTCTCCCATTTTGTTTAAATCACCTGCCATATCCTCGCTTGTTCCTAGTATCGCTTGTTCCTAGTATCGCTTGTTCCTAGTATCGCTTGTTCCTAGTATCGCTTGTTCCTAGTATCTCTTGTTCCTAGTCTCGCTTGTTCCTAGTCTCTTGTTCCTAGTCTCGCCTATCATAGCTATCTAGATGGCATGTTGACTTCTGTTCATTTCATAGTTGCCTGGCATGTGGCTTTATTTTTCATGGCACTCGATTCATATAGTACATTGCCAAGATGGCACCTCCCCATCTATTAAAACGTAGCCGTCTAGATTTCCTAGAATGCTGTCATTTTGTCAGTGCAGACCGAGCTGCGTAACAGCAGAATTCGTAGATACATTCTGCGTCTTCAATACATTTTCCACTAGACATCCATCATCAGGAAGATTGTTGAGAGTTCTGACATCCGCTCGCTGGAATCCGAACGAATTGATCATAAGAGAGACGAAGGGTACATCTGAACGAGTGGCAGCAAATCAGAGCACCAAAGATCCATGAGCACCAACGACAAACACTGACAATACGGTCTGAACGAAACACAACAGGGCATATTAGACATGTAGTTGCATTTACTCTGGTGGCTGCTTGATTGCATGTCATTAGGTACAGCCCTTACCTTCTCAGGTGCCTGTTCGCCTTTCCATCCTCTTCCCTTCTCAGTGTAGTATTCATCTTAAGTATCCTCAGTAGGCTGACTACCAATAGAATGAGTATGCCTACTCTTCCTATTCGAACGCTGTGCAGTAGTACTCGTGATACAAATTAGCCGTTGCTAAGAGGAAGGTAAGACATCCAACGACTTAAGTTTGGTGCAATCTCCAGTCGCTCAATCTTACTGAGGATAGATCAGGGACCGCAAAAGCCTTCGCCCGAGCAATCACTAATTATTAGTAGACTTTATTGGGGCCGAAAACTTTGTCTTGCTCTACTAGGATGCTCAGATGCCTGTCTTTACCGCTCGGGTTCATCCACCTTTCGCTTCTTCAACACCGGCGCGTTTTCCTTGTCCAACATGGGTATCCTGCTCGCTTTCGTTGGGCTCCGTTTGCTGGGGCTTTTGGATGGCAGATCCGACCGCGGTCTACCATTTTGACTCGACAGATCCGACCGAAGGGAGGATCTGGCGAGTTCTTTTATTGGCAGACCGAGGGAGTTGGGTCCCTTTATTGGCAGACCGAGGGAGTTGGGTCCCTTTATTGGCAGACCGAGGGAGTTGGGTCCCTTTATTGGCAGACCGAGGGAAGAGGGTTCCTTTGTTGGCAGACTTAATTGGAGCTTGTTAGGCAGACCCCTTCTGTCGGATCGGGTGGTTGGCAATTGTGAGGGCTTAGATTTCTGAATCTCTTTGTTATCCTCCCTGTCGGAGCTGTCTTTAAATGGCAGACTTGAGAAAAACCTAGTCTCTTGAATCTTTCTCGACAGATCCTCCCTTCGGTCGGATCTGTTTGGCGACCCCCTCGATAGATCCTCCCTTCGGTCGGATCTATCTTCTGGCCTCATATCGCCCAACCTCTTTCTTACCTCCCCCAACCCCCCCTCCAACCGTCCCTCCCCCCTCATGATCTTTTCCCGTATCATCATCAACCGCAGCTCAATCTTACTCGACGGCACCTCCTCCTCCTTCATCAGCCACCCCCCAATCTCGTTCCCTAGCTCTGTCCACTCCCTCCTTGTATCCTCCAACTCCCCCACGACCTTTCCATCCATCTTGTCCAACGCACGCAGGGCCAGGTCCATCCACTCCTTCTCGTGCTCAGCCACAGAAGCCTTTTGCTTCTCGACAACAGCCCCAGTGATGGAGTGGGCAGCCCTGGCAAAAAACTCCAGCACATCCTTTGCAGCCAGACCAAGGGCACTGGTGACTCTAGCCTCTACGGCCCTGTTCATCTCTGCAAGCTCGCCTAACGCTCCGTCGACCTGGGCCTGGACCGCAGCATCGACCGTGGCACTGCTGAGGTGCTCGTGGCGAAGATAGGCACTCATTTTGGCGTTGCTGGCTTGAAGCACACGGACCTCGTCCAAGTAGTTTTTATTCAACTGGACCACCACAGCACCGAGCCGGGCTAGACTGCGGTTGTAGCGCGCCACAAAGCCGGCCACATCACGGTTAAACGCCGCGTGCGTGGTATTCACCCGCCCCACCTGCTCGGCCACAGCCGTCTGGAACCGCGCCACACACTGTGCGAGCTCGGCGAGGTCGTGTGCACTCGTACTGCGCCGTATGCCTCGTACAAGCCCTTCGATCTGCTCAAGCAGGCCCAGGAGGTTGTCGTAGATCATGCTGGTGAGCTGGGCGGTGGTTGTGTGGAACTTGTCGTTGATACGAGTCACATGGTGGTGGAGCCGTTCAATCTTGCTCTCACGAGAAGCTATCGCGGCCGCCTGACTATCGGCTGTTTCTTTGAGCACACAGAGCTCCTTCTGTTGAGAGGAAATAGTAGAGTGGAGGGTGCGTAGTTCTTCACTCAATCGAGTGTTTTCCCCTTCCAACAGAGCGATTTTGGTCTCTCCATCGTCCCTCTCCCTCTTCAACCCATCCACTTGTCCCTCTAGCCCCTCCTTTTCTCTTCTCAACCCACTTACCACCTTTTCCAAAACCTCCTCTTTTCTCCTCTTTTCATTCACCTCCCCCTCTAAACCCTCATTAGCTTTTCTCATCTCCTCTACCTCCTTCATTAGAGCATCGTTCCTCCTCCTTACCTCATCCTCGCGCAACTCGCTTTCTCTCACACACAGCCGCATCAGCTCGAGCTCGTCCACCATGGCCGCGTAATTTGCCTCGTCGAGGTACACGCCATTTCGGGAGCGAGCTGCCGCCAAATCGTACAGCATTCGCGACAACTCAAGCAGAAGGCTCTTGACAAGCACCTTTTTGAGCACGAGGTCCAGGTCCAGGCCCAGCTGGGGCGCGTTGCGGATGTTTTTGGCCCGCAGCGCGTACTCGAGCGTCGAGAGGGTTTCCTCGAGGTTGACTTTGGCCGGCAGAATCGTGGCTATGAGCGTGGTTTTGGTGCGCCCGCCAAGCGAGTCCTGGAGGAGCCGTGTGAGTTTGCTTTCGCGGTAGGGAATGTGCAAGTCGGAGTCCAGGCTGTTTTTGTCCAGGCTGTTTTTGTCCAAGCTGTCCAAGCTTTTTCTATCCAAGCTTCTATCCAAGTTTCTACCCAAGCTTCTATCCAAGCTTCCATCCAAGCTGTTTCTATCCAAGCTTCTATTCAAGCTGGTTCGATCCAAACTATTTCGGGCACTCCTGTCATTTTTTCTGTCATGTCGTTTCTCTAACCTTTTCTCATTTCCATTCTTTTCATTCCTTCCTTTCTCATTTCCATTCCTTTCATTCCTTCCTTTCTCATTTCCATTCTTTTCATTCCTTCCTTTCTCATTTCCATTCTTTTCATTCCTTCCTTTCTCATTCCTCTCTTCGTCCTTCTCTCTCTCGCTCAATACATTTATCACCCGTCCCAAGGCCAACAAACTCTGGTTTATACTTCCCGCCTCTTTGGCGCGCTCGCGGACGGCCCCAGACCGGCTCACATTCTCCAGGCCCGCCAAGTCGACGAGATTCATCTTGGACACGCGGAAATGCTCCCCCAGGCTCGTGGGGCGGTAGAGACTCACCAGGAAGATCGTGTGCGACCGCAGCAGCGTGTCGTTGAGCTTGGTGGCGGCTGTTTTGCGTTTCTGGAGACCTCTCTCCAAGAGCCGGAGCCCGTCAAAGCTGCTACACACGTGCTCCTCCAGAAGGTTCTGGACCTGGATCTGCCCGTTCTTGTCGTAGACCCGGAGTTTGGGCTCGTCGGTGCTGAGAAGGTCCCGGAGTTCTTCGTTGTAGATTTCAAGGAAGGACACTTTGATGATTTGGTCGGAGGGTGTGCGGAAGAGTTCAAAGAGGATGCGGGGGATGATGCCGGAGTCGGTAGAAAGAAAAGACAAGCCTGGCTTGTCTTTTCGAAAAGAAAACAGTTGAGACAAGCCTGGCTTGTCTCGTGTTTCACCAGACTGTTCAAAACTAGACTTGTCTTTCTGTTCCCCAAAGCCGTCTCTCTGTATATTTCCAAACGAGCCTGTCTTGTCATTTGAGTTGTCGCTCTGTGTATTTCCAAACGAGCCTGTCTTGTCATTTGAGTTGTCGTTTCTCTGTATATTTCCAAACGACAAGCCTATCGGCTTGTCGTTTGTAGTCCCACACATCGTATACGTCTTCCCCGTCCCCGTCTGCCCATACGCAAGTATAGTCACATTATACCCCCCTAGAAAGTCAGCAAACAACGGCAACGCCACCTGCTCGAAAAGCAACGCCTGGTCAGCCTGAGACCCATATATCTGATCCACCTTAAAAGTCTTGAGCGCGCTTGGCCCGACGCGTCGCGGGTCGGTCTGGACCATCACGTACGGGTCCTCGTTCGAGAAGCGGTCGTTCGGGAGCTCTGTCACAACAGGCAGTCTTGCCGCCACTTCGCGCGCGCTGCGCCCGCGGCACCGCACAACCACCTGGATGTTGGACATGATAAGAAATAGTAAATAGAAAACAATACACGAGCACAAAGAGACAACAGGCTAGCTAGGAGCACAATACATGATGCGCAATACATGATACACCTAAACAGGAACTTACCAACACAATACGCAATAAATGATACTACATAAATACTACATAATGATGCTCATAAATACAACATAATGATGCTCATAAATACTACATAATGATGCTCATAAATACAACATAATGATGCTCATAAATACTACATAATGATGCTCATAAATACAACATAATGATGCTACATAGTAACTACATAATGATGCTACATTAATACTACATTAATACTACATAATGATGCTACTTAGATGCTACATAGATACTACATGATACTACATGATACTGTACATATGATCATCTCAATAAACATAACTGATGATATACACACAAAATAAACGATATACTATACATGATGATACAAATACACAACATATACAATTTACCGGATACCGATGCACAACATAAATATACTTACATAAATGATCATACTAAAATAAATGATACTATCTAAACGATAATACTATACAAACGATACTACACAACATAAATATACTTACATGATCATACTAAAATAAATGATACTACAAATGATAATACTACAAATACTCACCCTTCACAAAATAGATAATACTGTACAACAGATACTATAATCAGATATACCAGTATATATTCACTGATATACACTGATATATAATGATGTACATATACACTCATATACACTCATACACTCATATACACTGATAATCCACTCATATACACTCATACACTCATACACTCATACACTCTACACTCATACACTCATACACTCATACACTCATACAATCATACACTCATACACTCATACACTCATACACTCATACAATCATACACTCATACAATCATACACTCAAATGATGCTACCTGATGAAACCCTGGTCAGTATTATGGCAAATTAGCCTTGCCTTCTCCACATAACAATACATAATCAAAATTTTCACTTACCATAACTCAAAGCTGAGCTCTTCACTATTTTGAACTTTTCAGTTATACACCATCCTCACCAACACACTCAAATGAATAAATATCATTTTGGAGAAATCGTCTTCAGATATCTTTCCACTCCTAAGATTGTTTAACCTATCTTTCCAACCATGATACATTTTATCTATACCCTGGCCTAGTACAATCGGCATTATTATTCACTTGCTCATGATGACCCAAACAGGTTCTGTAAGTACTTGTGGTATGCTAAATGATCTCGTTTACTCCCTTGAGGGGCTGTGATCAGTGTACTCTATTTATGTGTTCACAAGATATGAGGGTTCTATCTGACAGAATGTGAGGGTAATCACCCAGTACTTTTGTTGTAGATAATCATTTGATTAACATGATCGCTGTGAATAGGTGTAGCATTTTTGCAGCTATTGGTCACGTGACTTCCAACTATATATATTCGTATACGATGCCAATGACCGCAAAATAATCTGAATGTAAGCAGTAACATCTATAGTTTATGAACGGTGTTGAGATCTGAGCATCTGCTATACCTGAACAGTTCTAATACTCTGAATAAAACTATCCTGCTGAGGGATTACTCTTTAACTCCATCTTTGAGGATCCACTCTGAGGATCCATTGAGATCCAGTCTACTCACCCTCATAAACTGAGGCAGTTATCTCTGGGTACTAAAGAACTTTTGTTAGGTTTGTAGTATTTTCAATCCAGTTCATTGTGGAATGTATATTGTGATATTAGCTTTGGTATAAATAAGCTCTGGGTGAACGATCGACAACCAAGTTCTTTTCAGAATTGGCAAAAATTTAATAAATTTGGTAAAATCCATTACATGCTGCTACAAGCGAGAGCTTTGAATCATGTTACAATTCCATACTCCCTACTCTAAACAGTTTACCTCACCTTAATTTTAGATCACCATTTTAGCTCTCCCTTCCCGACTCGTACTTAATAAGTTAATTCTAAGGGTGTTATTGGGTATTTGCTTCATTAGTCCTCTTGCTTCATTTAGTCCACTCGTTTCTCAATCAGTATCATACTTCTCAAGATCATCCTCATTATTCCATTCATCCCCATTATTCATTCTATTCATCCTCATTCTCATTCTATTCATTCTCATTATTCATCCTCATTCTCATTCTATTCATCCTCATTATTCATCCTCATTCCCATTCTCTTCTCGTCTCATTCTCTACTCAAAATCATCATCGCTATCGTCGTTCTTCCTGTTAAACACAATCTTTCCACTCTTTTGCTGATCACGGGCCAAGCCGTCCAATATCTGGACAATATCCTTCTCACCCAACTTTTGGGTGATCTGGCCCATCTGGTAGAGCTTGATGATGTACTGCTCGACCTGGTCGGCTCTCTCCGGCCTCACAATACGCACCCTACTCAAGCGCTCGCGTGCAGACGTCTCCAAAATGCGCGAGAGAACCGAAACCTTCATTTCATCGCCGCTCCCTTTCGCTACGCCCGCACTGCCCCCTCCCAGAGCGTTCTTTTGGAGCTCAGCAAGCCTGGCGGCCCGAATGGCGTTGAGTTCGGCGTCGTCCATGAAAAATCAAAAAGAGAAAAAGAAAGTATTACCTTAAAGCTAATAAGTGCACTTCTACAAAAACTAATTGAGTGCACTTCTACAAAAACTAATTGAGTGCACTTCTACAAAAACTAATTGAGTGCACTTCTATCAAAAGCAATATATGAGTGCACGTCTATCAAAAGTAATAAATGAGTGCACTTCTACAAAAACTAATTGAAAGCACTTCTACAAAAACTAATTGAGTGCACTTCTACACATTAAATCGACTCTTAAATATCAAAGGCCCACACTGAAAATGCAGTAAATCTTTATATATAGCCAATTTTCGTGCTTCAGATTACACGATAAAGTGGATTAAAGTGGTGGTAAATATTCTGGTGGGTTGGTCCACTTATAGGCACATGATTGTGAATAGACTCGTAGTTTGATGATCAAATACCCTGTCTAGATGGGTGTCTGATGTCCTATTGGTAAAATTCTATAGACAGTTGAGTTGAGGGCTTATGGGACAGGAATATTGAGAATAGAGCAAATACAACTCGAAACTCCAGGATTCTCTCTCTACTCACTGTGCTAATTGTATTTTATACCTCAGATGGATATTGTTACGAACTAAGTCGATATAAGCATAATTGGGATATGTGGTCTATACGTACCTGTTTAAGACATTTTGTTCCCAATTTGAAAAGTACCGTTTGTCATATCATTTTCACTTGGTTCTTTGGATTTCCTAGAATAATGATTAACATCACAAAGAGGAAAAGAGGCAGTCTATTTCTCCTTCGGCCACCTCTAATTTCGAAGAGAATTAATGCTATAGATTAAGAGTCATGACATTGTGAGTTTTTGAGCAGGCCGAAATGTACCTCAATGAGCCAATACTCTTATCACTTACTATTCCGATCCATTGTTCTTCATGGGAAACCATGATCAGCTCCACTTCACCCTAAAAGAGATGAGATTAATTGAGCTCACACGAATAAGGGATGGGCGCAGAGAGTGATTAGCGAGGAAAGGCGCTCACAGTGGAATGAACTCGAAAAAAGGTAAGTGATATGGGACTATGAAGGTATTTACAAGCGCTTGAGGTTGATGAGTAAACGAGATGACTTTTTAGCAAAATATTCCAATAGAGAGTTTTCTGAAGCTCCAATATTTAATGGGCGCTTCAGTGGGTGAAAGACATGAAACTCAACCAACACTATCAATAGTGCAATCGCTTCATTTCCCATCGCTTCGAAAGCCAACTAATTCCCTGCACACCTCGAATCGCTTTGCTCAAGAGCTCACTACCCAACTATTCATTTCATTGCTCACTGAAGCACAAACATACTTTTATCAAGAATTGCACACACCCAAAATGTTTACCGATTCCTTCATTCTCTTGAATTCTAATCCTCCTTCCATACATAATATTCAGCGGTGTAGGTACACGACTATACAAGTTTATAATAAAGATTATTGTGCGCCACGATAGGCAGATATACGAAATAGACTCATTTACACTACTAATGAGGCGAAGATCATACATTTGCACTCAAATGAGGTAGATGTTTACTGCTTCGATGTAAGGAGGATTGTATAAAGGTAGTCGCTCCACATATAGGAAAAGATTGTGCGAAATAAGTAAATTATTCATACTCCACCAATACAGTAGATTCATTTACACTACCCCATGAATGGGAAATATATTCACACTCCACGTGTCGGTAGATTCTTTTACACTCCCCACGAATGGGAAATACATTCACACTCCACGAATGAGGTACATTAGTTTACTCCACCAATGGGTAAATATATTCACTGCCTCACGAAGGAGGATTAACTTATTCACTTTACCTCTCCGCTCAACTATAATCACTTTTCACCTTCGCTAGGCGGAATCACTTTACCCAGGTCGCGTCGTACGGAATAGTTGTCCCGCCTCACTCTCAGTGAGCGAACGGAGAAATTATCCTTCTACTCGTCAGTTCGATTCGCTCAACATCAGAACATAATGGCTTTCCACTCACTTCGCTCAGTTTGGAACAATGATCACTTTTCACTCACTTCGCTTAGTTTGGAACAAAAATCACTTTTTCACTTGCTTCGCTTAGTTTGGGACAAAAATCACTTTTTCAATCGCTTCGCTCAGTTTGAAATAATAATCACTTTTTCACTCCTCACTTCGCTTCGCTCAGTTCGGAACGATTGTCACTCATTACCCTCACTTCGCTCCGCTCAGTTCGGAATCAACACTTTGCTCCTCACTCGCCTCACTTCGCTTCGCTCAGTCGGCTCGTTCGGAGTTATACTTCCCTCTCATAAAACGACTCAATCATCCCCACCTCCGTCTCCTCATACTCCACCACCTCCACCCCATTCTCCCCCACCCTCGTATTACACTGAATCAAATGCTTCCTTGGAAGCTTCTTCGACAACACCACCTCCCTAAACCTCTCATAGTCCCCCACCGTAGTCTTCTCATTGTAATACTCCACACCCTTAACATCACCCGAACACTTGTACACATGCAACTTGTTCAAGAAAGCCCCAATCGCCTCCTCTGCGACGCCATTGTCAAGGGTTTCCCTATGAAGAACGATCTGTAGATCGCTCAAGTCGCCCGAGTGCTGGTACTCAAACACCTTTGCCTCGTGGAGAACTCTAGCGATAGCAAACCGGGCCTGCATGTGGGGCTGACCCCATTTGCGCGACTCTGGGTCCCAGAACTCCAAGCCAAGGAGACCTGCACGAATCATGAGCAACGCACCCACCTCCTTAACATCCTCATAGTCCTTTTCAGCAATGCCAAAGATGGGGAACACCTCTGTGGGCAGCTTAAGAATGAGATAGAGTGCCACTAGCTCGGCACGGCACTCCTCAAACAGCCCTGCCACGCTTCCAAACAACAGGCCCCAAGTATCGTGGGGTCCATACCACGTAGAGATCTCTGGGTGGGCGTCTTTATCGAAATTGAGGCCTGTTTCGTGCTCCTGCAACAACTTACCCGTACCGTGGCCAAGCAACTCGTGCAAACCCACCTGGACCTCAAACGCATCATCGCGCCACTTGCGGAACTTTTCGCCCTGCTGTGGGGACAAAAAGGTGATTTCCTCGGGCTTTTTGGGCTTGAGCGGGTTGGCATTGAGCACGTTCCCAAGAGAGACGTTTTTGAAGCCCACATTCAACCGCACATCGTCATAGTTGGGGATATTGATGCCTGCTGGGGCCCCACTGCCTGCAAATGTCAAGACCTCGAGTGACGTGAAATCTGGCGGGGTAAAGACATCTTTCTCATAGACCTTGTCCCAGGGCAATTCGGCAATGAAACGAGAGGCTCCGCTCACAAGAGTGCCGAAACGCGCGGTTCTTTCCTGGTTGACCATGGCTACAAGGCCCTCCCATTCACCACGAACACCCAGGGGGTCACGGTACGTCTCGATGAAGCCGATATTGGTCTCTATGGCTGGCTGGAGGTCCTTGACCCAAAGCTTCTGCGACTCTTTGTGGGCGTGCATCGATCCAGATGAAAAGGACTCGATATAGGCATCAAGCATGGATTTCTGGGTCTCGTTGGCTGCATATTTCCGAGCCTCAGAGAGGTGGTGGACCACCATAGCAAATTCCTTACTGTGGTCCCCAAATTGGAAAGTCACAGTGATAGTTCCATCAGAAAGGGGCTCCTTGGGGTACTCTGCGGCAAGGTTCTCGGTGTTTGCACTCGCAACGTGAACAATAAACACAGAGCCATCAGGAGTCTGTTTCTCCACCCTGGAGTTCTCCGGCATGATCTTGTGCTTGCTGAGAAGGGAATTCACAGCATCCACCTCGCCCTTGGTGATGTAGCTTTTGTAGTACGCCGAAACCTGATTCTTTTCAGGCCACCCGAGAATGGGCTTGTCGACAGCATACATGGCCTCCTCAATTGAATCGTACAATGTAGAAGCACGCTCGGACGCCACCTTCGTTACGAGCCCGCGCATCGCCTCCTTGGGCACCCGCGGCACAAACTTGCGGTCGCCAAACGACTTGTAGTTGCCCAAGTTGCTCAAAAACTGCGACGCGTACTCAAGGTACCCAACAACAGTGTCTGTAGGGAGGCCAAGCTTGCTCTCGTACTCTTCCTGGGTCTTTGGGGCCCCTAAGGCCTCGTGGGTGGCGAGAATCCAGTCGAAAATACCCTCGCTTTCAGGTGAGACCGACCGGAGAACAGCGCGCGAGCCCCAGTGGGCAGCTTTGGAGAAGTGGTGGGCGTAGAGCTTGGCTTCGGCCGTGGGGAGCTGGTCAAAGTGGTGTTTGGCCCGGAGAAGCGCAATTGGGGCGGACGAATCGGCGGTGGACATGAAAGGTATTGGTGGTTTAAAGTGCCGTGCGTTGGGTGGCGAAACACAAATACGACACAGGACACCATGCCGAAGGCAGATGTCCGCTACATTAGCATGTAACCAAGATACTATGATACAGACTGGCAGTATATCAGTACACTACCCCTCTACATAGACCATCAATTAATGAACCAAACACCCCATACGTCCATACAATAGGCAATAGAGCATCATTATTGCATTAGCCATAATAGTCGTACGCAATTAATGACCATTACCGGATACACTATATCCGAGCTATTATTGGGCACCATTAAAAGAGCACCATTACCGTTATTGAGCACCATTAAAGAGTACCATTAACATTATTGAGCACCATTAAAAGAGCACCATTACCGTTATTGAGCACCATTAAAGAGCACCATTAACACTATTAACACATAATTGACGCCATTATCGTACCATAATAGCATTTATATGAATATACCATTTACAAAGTCATAACCATTATGGGACAATTATAGATGCACCATTAATGTACCATGGATACATTAAATCATTGATACATTATCATGACGTACCAGTAATGATTTCCACCACAATTAATGTACATTAATAGGTGCCATGGCATACTGGACACCTGTACCACTTTACATCAGTGATCATTCATTGCAGTGTACATTACAGGACAATTCGGTTGGCATTGCCAGGAGGTAGCCTTAAAAAACCAAGTACTCGATCTAAAAAAAATACAACCAGATCCAAACGCTATTGCGACAGACAGGCTACGCAACAGGCTGACCGACCATACACGAGCTACCGGCTATACATAGAGAATTGGGACAAGTAATAGGGGCAACTAGAACGACCATCGCACTACTACGACCATAGAACAGAATACCATCCTTGTTCAGTATAAGTCTTGCCATATCGACAACCATAGTATTCTGAATAGTCTCAACGGCAAAACTAATAGCAGCTCATCAGACACTCGTAAGCATTGATAGTTGGGACAATAAGTACCATTCTGAATAGCGACCATTGATAACCATTCTAGATAGCGACCCTTGATAACCATTCTAGAGAGCACCATTGATAACCATTCTAGAGAGCACCATTGAATAATACGGCTAAACAGAAGCAGTGCTGACGAAGACTATCAAGCTATACCAATAGACGACGATAAGACCTTAAGGGGATAAGACCTTGAGTGCGATAAGACCTTGAGTACGACAATAGTATTACCTTAGGGCCATAGTATACCTACTCAGGACAACCATAGTATACCTACTCAGGACAACCATAGTATTACTGAATATCGCACATGAAAGGGACAAGAATAAAGAAAGAAGGAGTGAAGGGAAGAAATAAAGAAAAGGAAGAAGCAATAGAAAAACCAGAGAACGAAGCGGAAAAAGAACAGGATAATGTCAAAGAAACAAAAGAGAAAAAGAAAACGGTGAAAATAGAGGAACCCGAGGGAATGGAAAAGGATAGTGAGATTGACCTGGATAAAGCGATAAAGGAAGGGAAGCTTAACGACCCCAATGAGAACAACCCCAATGAGAACAACCCCAATGAGAACGACTCCGACTACAACTCAGAGGAAGATGGTGATTACGATATGAAGGAAGAAAGTGAAGAATCCGACGACGACGAGGCTCCGCCAGACTACAACAGCATCCAAGGGACTGTTTCGCAAATCAAAACACGCCGCCAGGCTGCACAAGAGGAAACACCACGTATGATTGGCCGTTTCGCTACAGACCACCGCGGACTTGTCCAGATCAACACCAGCATAGATGTGGACTCGGTTTTCGAGGCTTTGGGCACGGACTCGCGCGACGAGTGGCGCAAATTGGCCAAGAACGCCCCAAGTGCCCCGGAACCCAAGGAGCCCCCACAGGATGACCTAGCACCTAAGAAAGTCCGTATAGACCTGTCGTACACGTTTGCAGGCAAGCTCGTGACAGAAAGCAAGCTTGTGGATGCGGATTCGGCCGAGGCCAAGGCGTTTTTGAACTCCACCGCAGCCCTCACGCAGCAAAAATCAGAGCGTTCGTACGTGCCGATTCTTCGGACTATTCCAGGGCAGTCCGAGCCGGTGGAGTTGCGTATCAAGCTCAAGCGCCCGCTGTTGATCGACAAGGTGTTGGGGTCCAAAAAGCTGAAGTTGAGCACGTTGGAGAAGTCGCGTTTGGACTGGGCAAGTTTTGTGGATGAGAGGAAGCTCTCGGATGAGTTGAGGATAGGTAATAGGGGGGGGTACCTTGACAAGCAGGAGTTCTTGGGGAGGACGTTCAATAGGAGGGAGGAGCAGTATCAGAGGGCGAAGGAGGAGGAGAGGAAGAGGTTGTGGAGGGCGAAAAATGCTTGATTTCGAACGAGCGAAGCGAGTGAGGTTATTATATTCGACGAACGAAGCGAGTGAGGTTATTATATTCGAAAGAGCGAAGCGAGTGAGGTGATTATATCGAAAGAGCGAAGTGAGTGCGGTGATTATATTCGAACTTAGCGAAGCGAAGTGAGAACTTATTACTATATTCGAAAGAGCGAAGCGAGTGAGAAGTGATTATAATCGACTGAGCGGAGAAGTGAGTCAAAATGTTCGACCAACGAGAGACTCAAATGAGCGAGAGAGTCAAGACCAAGAGAGAAAGACCAATAAGGGTAAGACCAAGCAGTAAAGGCTGGCGAGTCGTAGAGGACTAATAGATTAAAAATACAGAGATGGGAAGGTTTGAAAGATGAGTAATATGAACATGTAGAAAAGGTAGGGAAATAGAGAATGATAGGACAAAAGGACAAGGAAGAAAGAACAAGAGAAGAGATAAGGCGATAGAGACTGAAAGAGAAGATAAGAAAATAGGCACAAATGATAGACAGACAAGAGAGACTAGAAAGACTAGAAAGACTAGAAAGACTAGAAAGACTAGAAAGACTAAAATGACTAGAAGTGTGAGAGACAAGAGTGGAAAAGAAAACTAGTTAAGAGACTGGAAAGAGAAGACTTGAAAATCAGTATGGACAGACTAGAGAAGACTAGTAAAGACTGAAAATACACAAGAGAGACTAGAAATACTAGATGGTGATAGAGAAAATAATGATAAGGTCCAAGCGATGACAAGATAAGAGATTAGACAATACTAGAGAAGACAGGGGATACAGACTAAAAAGACAACACAAGAAAATACAGACATGAATATGGACGACTAGTAAAATGCCAAACAGAAACGTGATGAACACGAATAGACGACACTAAAAATGAGAATACTAGGAGATTCAGACTAGAAGTAGTTAGACTAGAAATAGACAGACTAGAAATAGGCAGACTAGAATATATAGACTAGGCAACGGGTAGTATAGCTTGTAGTATTAATGAATATGTGTGGGCTTTGGGAAGCGGTTAGAAAATATGATGACTATGAGACGATTATTAATTCAAGTGAGAATATAAACTGGTTGGAAGTTCTGGACATGGAGATCTCTGGTGGAAGAATAGAAAAAGAGCACCTTAGTGAAAGGTGAGGAAGGTGACTAGGTTCAAAGATTATCGAGCTATTCGAACATTCCATAGTGAGAAAGGTGAGGTATGAATGTAATTTTTCACCTAACAAGTGAAGGTGAGGTTACTGAAAGATGTAATTTTTCACCATTCAACAAGGAAGGTTCCTGAATGTTCGAATAATCGAATCTTCGAAAGAGAAAGTGAGAAATGATAAATGTGGAAGTTAAGGTTCCTGAAAAATTGCATTTTCCCTGAAAAAGTGAGAAAGGAAATGTGAGAAGGTGAGGTCACTGAATGAGAATGTTCTTGAATATCAATTCTTTCGAATGATTGAAAGGTGATCCCTACATCGAACTTTTTATCGTGTAGAATCCAGTAGATACAGATATTTTCTGTATACCGTTAGCGATCATACAACCACCCATTCCAGTGCCGACCACTAGTATAAGATAATGGAATATGTTGATAGGTACTGTAGACCCGAATACTTAGAAGGGTAGATTCATTCAGCTTTTCCGTTTCTAGAGATTTTCGACATTTTTCTATAGTATTTGGAGGATACCGAGTGTACACAAATGAATCTCTAGATCTTCATTCCTTGAGATCTCTGGTAGTTATCGAATCAGGCTACTGAGTGCGATTAGTGTAAGAAATGATTGAACATATCAGAATTCATACACTTTCAGACGTAAACAAATTGAAGAGAATTCATACTTTCAGATGTAAACTATTGATATCTCAGGAAATACACCTTCGTTCAGTTGTCATCTTTGACAACTTTATGCAATAGGCTGTCAACTGATAGCCAGTCCCTCACCACATGTAAAAATCAACATTACATAGTATTAGTTAACTTTACGAATACCCGATTGGTGCTTGCAACCATAGAATGATTCAGAAAGCGTACCACTTCAACCGGTGCGTGTATGTATTGTGGTGGTATGTATCTGGATGTATTCTGAACAACAATTGAGCGAAGCGAAATTGTTTAATGTGTAGGTGTATATGACAACAATTGAGCGAAGCGAAATTGTTGAATATGTGTATGATAGATATTGTTGAATATGTGTAGATAGACAGCAACAATTTCGCTTCGCTCAATTGTTGTATTAGTATTATTGGATCAGGTGCTGCATGACATTAATATCTGCAGTAGCCAATATGGTAGGAACATTGAGCAAAGATCATTGGCTGGCGTAATCTCTGATCCCTGTGGGAAGTTTTCCATCAAATTTCACAGAAATCCACTAGTCATCTCCTCACCAATAGTATTAAACACAATGTATTACCCATCCACTGACTACTCATCCCAGTACTACTAATCCACATACTAGTCATCTCACTCTCATTTATTCCCCTTACTGTGTTAGTCGTTCGTATAACCTCACAATGAGCTGATCTGAATGATCAAATAGTGGAGGAGCTGAGAACAAACATAGATACAGTATTGCTTAGGTATCATTAATAACAATACATGATGGCACATGATAGGTAGATGTGGTACTGGAGATCTCCCTTCTACAAGTCATACATAGCAAAAAGAGAATGTTGAGTCTAACATAGATATAGCAAAAGAGAATGTCGCATATTGTGATTGTCGAAATTACTGTAATGAATCGCTATCATGGATACTTCAGCTCCATGGTGACACATGACTATTCCTCCTAACACGCTTTATGCCTCAAGTGACTCACAATTCGCTTCTCAATCACCTCAGTTCTCAATGGGAGTCTTATACTACTATACCTCTCGCTCTCGATCATTAAATTGTGTGGCATTTTTTTGCAGCAGCTGAGAGTCATGCTATTTAAATATTGCAACGTTCCTATGAGCTCACTTGTGGACCAGATGGATACACCCCTATGCGATAAAGCTATGCCGTATCTGTTAATAAATACATGCTAGGACATTATTTTCAGTCATTATGTATTCGCATTAGGTAAACTCAAAGTATCTATTATGTGCATATCACTCGTTAGAAGCTCAAAGTGTCTATTTATGTATCCTCGTTCGTCAATTGAATTGTGATATTCCATCTCACTTGTTCAGTTCAATGATATTCCATCTCACCGTTCGATGCTTGATTGAGTTCAATTGTGATATTCGCCACTACGATCAATTGAATTCATTAGTGATATTTGAAGCTCAAATGTGTCTCTATTATGTATTCGCATCTCACTTCGTTCGATGCTCAACAATATCTATTTATTCGCATCTCACTTCGTTCGATGCTCAACGATGCTCAACGATGCTCAACGATGCTCATTTATAAATTTTTCCATGTCAGAAAGCAAGCTCAAAAGGAAGAACGAAGAAGTCACCGCGGACCAATTATCCAAGAGAGTGGCGCTCGACAGCGAACAGATCGCCCTGACGGAACATGAAGAGGACCACGCCCAGACCGCACCCAAGCTCGCCGAGGAAAGCGAAGAGGAACTCCCCTACGACGAGGAGCCGGGGTTCGACCCACATGCCGTGAATCCTGCCGGAAGGCCAAAAGAGGCCACGCCAAGTGATGAGCCAAAGGAGGTGGCAAAGGGCGACACAAATGCCACAAATGATGAGTCACGCGGAAATACCGACAACGTCATTACCCCAAAACAAGTGGAGGATCCCGACGACCTCAACATCAGCGAGGAGCTTCCGTACGATGAGGAGCCGGGATTCGATCCCTCGGCCAAACCCCCGTCAGCCGAGGCTGCTGCGGCCGCTGCTGCTGCAGTAGTGGCAGCTGTAAAGGGGTTTGAAAAGGACGAACAGGAATCGAATGAGAATCAGGGTGACAAGAATCAGAAAAGTAATGATGAGAATCAGAATCATAATGACTATCAGAATCACAATAACTATCTGAATAACTATCATAATGACTATCTGAACAAACCTCATAATGACTATCTGAACAATCATCAGAATTACCTGAACAATCATCAGAACTACCCGAATCATGACTATAAATATGGATCAGCCCCCAATACAGGCTACACCAACAATGAATACGGGCAAAACTACCACTCCGCACCCCCCAGCTACGGGTACGAGGAAAGCAAGCCCGTGTCCAACCACCGCGAGCGCGAGAACGACCCCACATACGTGGCGATCCGGATGTTCTGCCAGGTCCAAGAGGCCGCGTTGATTGTGGGAAAAGGCGGAGAAAAGATCCGGCACCTCCGCGACAAGGCCAATGTTCGCATCGATGTGAGCGAGAACCTCAAGAATGTTCCCGATCGTGTCGTGACAGTGCGGGGCCCCTCAGAGAACGTGGCCCGTGCATTTGGGCTCATTGTGCGCACCATCTTGGACGAGCCCGAGGACGAACCCGCCAGTATGATGAGCAGGCAGTACCACTTGAAGATGTTGGTGCCGCACCCGCTCATTGGGTACATCATTGGCAAGCAGGGCACCAAGTTCCGTGAGATTGAGGACAATTCCGCAGCAAAGTTGAAGGCTGCCGAACAGCCGTTGCCGTACTCCACCGATAGGGTGTTGCTGATTAACGGTGTGGCCGACTCGATCCATATCGCCGTGTACTACATTCTGCAGGTGATGATTGAGCACAAGGACACGCTCAAAAAGAACAAGATTCTCTACTACAATGTGGCCAACTACAAGAATGCGGGCCAAGGAATGGGAATGCCCATGCAGCCTATGCAGCCAATGCAGCCCATGCAAGGAATGCCAATGCAGCCAAACTACCCCGCCCAGCCGTACCAGAAACCTTACAACTTCCAGATGATGTTCCAGCCCACCCAGCAGCCATACGAAATGCCCCAGCAGGTGGCCCAGCCCGCGCCTCACCAGGATGAGCATGGAAATACCCTTGTGGGCGAGGTCATTGTAGATAGCCCCACTCCTCTCGCAGGACAGCCAGACAAGTTCAACCAGGATATCTATGTGGCCAACTCCACCATCGGGTCGGTCATTGGCAAAGGGGGTTCAAATATCAGGCAGATTAGAGAGAAGAGCGGGTGTACCTATGTGAAGATTGAACCGGACAGGGGGCAGTCTGTGATGTGTGGGGGGGGCTTGACGAATATCAGAAAGTTGACGTTGACGGGGGGGTTGGCGTCGTTGAATTCGGCAATTTATTTGATTAATCTGAGGATTGCAACGGATAAGGAGAGGAATAGTATACATTAGCGACGAATTAGCGACGAATAGCGAACGAATAGCGAACGAAGTGAGCTAATGAGTGAGCGAATGAGTGAGCTAATGAGTGAGCTAATGAGTTATCTAATGAGTGAGCTAATGAGTAAAGAAGGAGTACTAGCGAACGAAGTGCTAATGAGTAAAGGAGGAGTACTAGCGAACGCTATGAGTGGAGGTGGAGTGACTTTTGAATTAGCGAGCTAATGAGTGAAGGAGGACTGATGTTCGAATCAGCGAACGAAGCGAATAAAGTCAGTTATGAGCGAGGAGGAGTATTAGCTCCTTGGTTCGCTAATGAACAAGGAGGAGTATTAGCTCCTTCTTTCGCTCATGAGAGAAAAGGACTGTCCCAATACGAATCGAGTCGTGAGATAGAGTATACCATTGTCTGGGATCGTGAACTCTGATGGCCAAGAACATTACGAGCGTAGCAGCTAATGCGAGCTGAATATTTGAACAATATTTGCATGCTCAAACTCAAACAAGTTTAATCCGCCATGCTCAACAAACAGGTTGGACCATCGGGGAGGTATGATCGGTCGAAGGCATATCAACCGCTTCATCTGCTGAAGCTCAAGAGCAGAAGAGCACTTGTCCACTGCTCCTACGACTTTGAGTTATCTTACCAATGTCCATTGTACTCTACTGAACCATGTCAGCATGTTTGACTTTCATCTGACCAGGTACCTTATCTTAAACCATGCCATCATGTTTGAGCTCAAGATAAATGGCTGGTTTAGTTTAACTTGACTATTGAGTATTCCGCATACTCTTCGCTGCTCAGAGTATGGAAATACTACACCAAAATTCCTGTCGCAAAAGGCTAAGCCAAGTTCTTGGCTACTGTTTCAAGGCCTTTTACGCTGACTTGTGGTCCTTATTCTTTGGTTGTTTTGCTGCTCTGGTAGTCTTCTGGTCTCTTCATACGGTTGTATCTGTTCTACCCCGAGAATCCTCTGACCATGCTTATTTTCATCACACTACTAGGCAAGTGACTTGGCCCACTGTTGACAAATTGAATTCTCTATTCAGACCGTCTTGTCTGATACTCAACCCTTCTGAATTCTTGCTCTGCCTAGGATGCACATTATCGGATTTGCACTATTAATCCTGATCCTACCTGTGCTCTTTTTACTCTACCCATTCTGGCTCTACCGTGTTCCGTCTACCACAATAATCTTCTGGCAGTATGCTCTGATCTGACTCGAATTTCCAGACAACTTGATAATACCTAACTCGCCTACTCTGGCGCTCCCACTGCCTATTCTGCCCACTGCCTATTCTGCCATCCACTCTGAATTCTGACTCTACCACTCTGGAGCTCTCGACTATATCAGGGTTCCCTGACAATGAACTGCTGGCTCTGAATTCTACTCTCCATGGTAATCCTCCCTGTCTGAGCTCTGCTCACTAATGATGGCCCCTTCACTATTCCGGTATGGGTGTTTAGATGTCCCTTCACTCCACAATCACCCTCCATCTGTTTTCTATTTTCTTGAAGAAAAATGATCGTTATCAGCGAGGTTTCGTCAGTGTTATTAAAAACCGATTCCAGATCGCCAAGCTTTATTTCTCAGTTCTCCGTGATCAAGTTCTTAAGGTTCTGTTTCATGAAAGCTGTTTATGTCAAAGTTTTATTGGTCCATACCAAAGCCATATTGAAGCTTACTGGGCTAAAAGCTCTGCGGATTCGATTCAACCATCTGTGTATGTAATTATACGATATGTGAATGTCTGGATCTGCCTGCCACTGTATATCGTATAACCAGTCTTAGGAAAACTATAAGCCGTACAGGTATTTTGTATTGTAGACTGACTCATACTGGGTAGATATACCAGGAGTATTACTGAGTAGATAAATACTGAGTAGGAATCTGAGTAGTTTGAGTGGATTACCGAGTGGATAATTGAGTAGGAAAACTTAGCAGTATAGTGATACAGAGAAGTATATTGTAGATATGGACTTTTACGACAGCTACTGCTAGCTATTCTAGATAGACACGGGTCATGGGAGGCCGATATTGCCATATGCGAACTTGTAGGCCTCCTCACTTAGGCAATTTATTCACATAATTCACTGATTTCGTTCACTCAATTATTGTGATTCACTGAGTTTCATTGAGGTCCACCCTCACTTCTACATTCTGTGCGGTAAGCCGTTCTCCACTGAGTGCAATATCTAAATCTAATATTAGTGTTCAAGAACTGATTGAAGCTGATCATTACCTCAATTGTTTGTTGGAAATGGCAGCTGAGGTCGACCGTTTCCTGGTTGTTTGTGTAACTGTCTCTATTCTATTACTCTATACAGACAGTCTACGAGTACATAAACCAGTTCCAAGCCAGATTAAAGTGCCCCATGATCAGGCGGATACGTGATATTCTCTACCCATGGTTCTCGTGAACATTACTAGAATTCGTTCAGAGTCTCAGCTGTACCTTGACAGTAAGCGAATTTGGAGCATAAATGACTTTTTGTATTGGTCCGATTCAACGATTGCTGATGAACTAACCCTCCAAACCACTCCATTTGCAGTTTATATCACTTTGGCTGAGGTTTTCGTGTTTTTCTGCAGTTCTCAAAATCTATATTAACTTCACCTAAATCAACATATCGATTTTTCAGGTCCGAAAACACCCATCTTACTGAGAACTAAACCTCATTTAAACTTTCGACGTGGCATTGCATTGTTATATGTTGGCCACTTCATCAAAGTATCACGGGCGAAGCGAATCCCCTGCTTTCATTCACCTCAGGGTTACCCAGTTCTATCAGCCTCAAGGCTAACTAAGAACCGAGAGTCGAGATTACTGAGTGGGCGCCAATTTCGTAGTCTTCACAAGGCTTAATGATTATAAGGCGAAGGCAACCAATCAATCCATGAATGAGAGAACTCCGTTTCGTATGAGTTGGAGAGTCGATGAATTCATCCAGACTCAGAAACATGACAGTTGGATGAGTGTGGATAAACCACACATCCTTAAACATGAATAAATTGCCCGTTTTATGCGTAAATGAGTATCAACAACCCGCTTCATAGTATGAATGCAGACGTACGTTGTTGTGACTGTGGATAGAGTGACGTCTTTGTAGACAGATTAAGAGTCAACACTCACCCAGTGCTGCTCCATTATCCTGGACACAGCGATACTCTGTAGAACTACCATTTCTTAGGTCACTGAGTCCACAGACTAGTGTTTGAGAAACTGTAAAGCTTTTCTTCACCTGTTATATTCAGATAACTTGAGGAGCTTTAATAAGCATTGATGGGACACAGGTGGATTGAGAGAGGGTGCAAGCCTCCTCATTACTCACTCAATGATACTGAGGTTATGGTCTTGGGAAATAGCAGTTGATTGGGAGGTGCATCTTGGTGGTTGCACTTCACACAGTCTTGACAGTTCTCTCTTTACACCCAAACGAAACAATCACCGAGCGAAGCGAGGTTATTGTGAGGTAATTGTATCATAGGGTAAACCTTAAGATGATAAAAGAGCACCTCACTTCACTCGGTGATAGCGAGGTAATTGAGGTGATTGTATGTTAAGGGATAAATAATCACCTAGCGGAGCCATTTAACGGAAGGGAAAAATGATCACCTAGCAGAGCTAATTCCAACATAGGGGTGTTGAATAACAAATTCGCTCCTTGGTGTACTAAACGATCTGTAATTTACGTTGCATGGATGAACTCCCCGTTTGCATTCGGGGGACGAAAGCATTTTGGCTCATCCACGCTTCGCGTGAATGAGTTAGTATACAGCTCAGCTTGAGCGATCCGTGATAACGTTCTGGAATATTTGGTGAGTTGGTGAGAGTCCATAATCATTTTTGTCTGAGCGAGTTACCGTACTCGAAGCAATGAATAGACATTCGAAGAAGCGTGTATGAGTTGAGGAGTAACTCGCGTGAATGAGTTGGCGTATATAAACACACGTACGCTTTATGCGAATGAGTTAAAGAAGAGTTGAGTGAGCTCATTCACGCGAAGCTTGGATGAGTACAAAACACAGTTGAATAAGTTGGTGACAGTAGCAACTCATCCAGGCTTCGCGTGAATGAGTTGGAATAGTTGAGTGACCGTAACAACTCATCTTAGCTTCGCGTAATGTGTTAAAAGAGTTGAGTCAATTAATAACTCATCCACGCTTCGCGTGAATGAGTTCAATAAGTTGGTGACGGAAGTAACTCATTCCGCTTCGCGAAATGAGTTATATTCCCAAACTAGCCATCACCATCGTCACCCCACTCAACAACCCCTCCCCCAACACCAAACCACTACTAAATATAATCGAATACACCCTATCCTCCCCCCGCCTCAACCACCACCAGGAAACCACCCCCCCCAAGAACCTCGCCAAGGTAAAGTTTGGACTGTTGTATATCCCGATACCCACCGCCACACCGCTCGGCAAATACACCAAGTACTTGTGGTACTTTGACGATTTTGGAAGGGTGTGTTTCACCAAGGAAATGGCACCAAAAACCGCTGCAAAAACTAGCGAAAACGCCAAAGTGTATGGCGGAAGCCCCCCGCCCGTGACCAAACGCAGGCAATCGACCCATATGACGGCTGTGGGAATGCGAAAGGTGTCGCTGGGAATCGTGTAGACCGCATTGTAGACCTTGTACATGATGGAGGAGAGAAATACCGAGTAGATGGTGCCGATGATCTGGGCCCAGAACTGGGCCTTTGGCGAAGCGCCCACCAAGTGGCCAGTTTTGAGGTCCTGCATCAAGTCTCCGGCCTGCTGGGCCCCTGCTTCTGCGATTCCGCCCGCAATCAAGTTGATTAGGATCTTGGACGGGTGGCTATTGGGGATGATGACGGCAAAGATCAACTGGGACATTTTGCCGATGCCGGAAACGGGATTCAAGTCCGTTTCGCCGAGCGCACGTACGGCTAGAACGGAGAAGATGAGCGCAAGGAAGATGGCCACAAACAGCGCGTATACAGGGACTAGGTCGAAGAAGACCAACTTGATGGAAACCACACAGAGAATGGTGGACAAAACAACGCCCGAGAGAGTCGTACGGAGTCCCACCAAGTGCTGCTTGTCTACTGGAGGCTCGTCATTCACCACCGCCATCAAAAGCGCCTCCTCGTCTTCCGCTCGCTGGTGCCGTATGTACCGCAAAGCGTGCCGAACGGACCGGAAAAGCACCACGCCAAACGAGATGATGGCATCGGTAATCATGACACTCAAACTCAACCACAAGATCCAGCCCTGGCCGCCATTTACCCAGTCGTCAATCTCACCGGGAGCCCAGCCCATGTGTTTGGATAGCGGAGCAAGCACAGCCCAGCCGAGAATGGCCCCGAAAAGCATGTACAGCACGGTTGGGAGGCCCATGATGATGCCTTGGCCGATATACGCGGGCGAGGGCTGGAAGTTCCACATGTAGTTCTTGGAGAGGTATGTGCCGAATATGGGGATGTTTTTGAGGATGGGAAGGAAGTATGAGAGGAGTGTGTAGCCTGCGGAGAGGGAGAAGGTGTGGAGGAGGGTAGAAATGTTGGAGGAGTATAAATATTGAGAACCGTGATCACCAAGATCACCATGATCCGTAGGATCATGGTGGTCCTCATTCATACCATGCCTATCCATACCATGATCCAAATCCATACCATGATCCGTAGGATCATGGTGGTCCTCATTACCATGCGTATCCATACCATGATCCAAATCCACACCATCCACACCATGATCCTCATTCATATGATCCCTGTCGTGATCTGGATCCACTCCAATTTTCTCTGAGTTGCCATGCAATACCGAAATCAAAGTTGCTGTAGCTGCTCCGCTGGGAAACGGAAGCTTCTCCTTAATAATAGCCTGGTGGCGCAAAGGAATGGCAAAAAACACCCCAAATAACCCCAAGCCCATGCACCACAAAACCAAGTCCCTGGTCAGAAACTCAATGGTTCTCCCCAAGCCCGTTTCGTCGGCCCCCAAAAACTTTTCGATCGCAGGCACTATGCCGATAAGTCCATAGGTCAAGGGCCCTGTGCCCACCGCCACCGCCACACTTTGCACATACACGTTTTCCACGTCGGAAAACGTCGTCGCAAACGGCATCACCTTGAACAAGGTGAACCCAAGCAACGCCGAGGGGAGCGACATCATCGACACCCACCCTGTTTGGAGGCCAAACTGAAAGTTCGATACAAGCACCACCAGCCCGATGGCGAGGCCCGCAATGGTGCCACGGAGCGTCACCTGGGGTAACTCCATTTTCAGCGCTTTCGCTCCATGGAAATTCATGCGGATGTGTGCGAATCCCACAATATATAGATAAGAAAAAGAATGAATAGAATGAATATAGATAGAACATAGATAGAAAACATAGATGAACATAGATGAACATAGATAGAATGAACATACATAGAATGAACATACATAGAATGAACATACATAGAATGAACATGAAGAGAACATATAATAGAACAATACAACATACAACCATAGACTATCTAGTATTCTCTACCTACCCTCTAGTCTCCGTTCTAGTATATCATTTCTTTCAGTACACTCTTCAGTTGCAGCCTACATTCTTTAGTCTACAGCTAGCCTATTATCTTTAGATGCTAGTGAGTCACAAATAGATGGGCACAATTAACGTAGATGATAATTGGAATATCGGACTCGAAGCAGATAACTTTAGGTAAACCCTCTATTGTAATCTACACAGAATGGACATCTCTTATTGGGTTCTGGATGGACTTTCGACATTTGTTGCTTGCGGAGTTACACAAAAAGTGGATGACAAATCAAGACAATAGGAGTCGAAGGCTTTGTGGTAAATTGAACGTAATGAGAATACGTATGGATGGGAGCAGTAGGATCAGGAGAGTGGATGAAGGGTAGTGATAGAGTGATTGATTACTTATTACGTAATCTCGCGAGCCAGCAATTTCCAGCATTGGCTGTGAATGTGGGTGAATTCTATCCAACAGTCTGTAAACAATTTCGCTCCCTGTTGTTTGGGCTCGAACATACTAAAGGTTATTTTGTCTAAATTGTGGCCTCATCTCGCTTCGCTCGATTCACTCAGTCTGCATTGAAAATGGGTTCTACTGGCTTGAGCCTTGAAATCCAGATAAGGAAGAAGTATGTCAGTGGTCCAGAAATGAAACGTGATAGAAATGTGCCCCGCAACGTAAAAACCAGTTTCCTTCAATATGGGGGATCATCCACATGATGGGGGACTGAGGTGGACATAGGTGTATTTGATTACATTTGCAGTATTGTTAGGTACTGGGAGTACTAGTACTGCATGTAACCCCACGTGATCAAGGTTACCCTTTTCGATTACCCTTTTGACTTTTCGTGGCACCACCTCGCGTGGCGTTGCCTTGCTGGCAGCTAGACTTCGTCGAGCTGCTGGCATATAAATACCTTGTATGTTTCTGTGAATAAATAAGTAAGATCTAAGCTATTTCCCCAACTAAAGTGTGAATACCCTAACAAGTATTTGATTTCTTTGTCACTGGTTAATAGTGACAATGATAGATGTAGACTAGCCATGGACTGTTCCAACAGAAATGAGCCACTCAGTGTGCACTCAGAAGCAGATCTAGTTGGTATTCTTCCTGGGATAACTGGATGTGAGTGGATGACGAAACATCGACATAGAGCCAGGCTGACCTATGGAACAAACCTATTAAACTTCTACTAACACACCCTATTATTAACTTATCAACCTTTATCACCTTTTATCCATTCATCAACCTACCACGTTATGGCCGAGTGAATACCCACGGTAGTCAATTGGGAGTTATTACTGGCTCGCTCAAAAGTGTGCCAACACTCAATTGAATGCTGCACTCCAAATATACTTTTCAAACATGATAGGAGGTTACTTCAAATTCTTAGAAACTATCTGACCTCAAACCTCCTCAAAACAAATTCTATCAAACTATCCTGACATCTTGGCAACTTTCTCTTATCCATTATTTTTTATCTCACCTATTGTTAAACCATCTATTATCTCTATGTACCTTCGATCAACGTTTTTGCATCCAATTCACTTTATATGCAGTATACTCCAAATACAAAAAAATCAATAGGGTCCCTTAGCTCTTTAGAATTCCTCGCCATTGCCATGTGTGATGGTTACAGACGGAGCATAGCAGGATCAGTTGGATCCTTGTGGAGTTGATACAAAGCAAGTAAACACAAAAAGTGTTTACAGTACTGATCTCGGGGGGATACTGGTACTAGTTGGCTATTGCATTTTCTCTTGAATACGCCCTGAGAGTGGTTCAGGTGATCCTACATGTAGTCATCTTCCTATATAGTTTATTCTTTCCACTCAGTATCATCTTAATTGTGTCTTGTATGTATATCTCAGAATAGAGTCAAAACAAACGGAGCAAATTGCTTCTAAGTTCTCTAGAAAATAGTCGCTTCGCTGGAGTGCGTGCCTGATTTTTGGAACATCTGCCTGGATTGAACTGGCCAAGATGGTCAATCAAATTCAGTACATAAGTACAGAATATGGCAATCACTGCAGGGCAAATAGCTCCGCTTTACGCAGCGTACTGCTTACGTTCGAGCATAGGAAATCATTAGAAAATTGCTAATTCGAGTAGCTTGATCGCCTGATTGGCTATCCTCTCATAATTCTCAGCAGCATCTCAAATGTGGTCATAATATCACCCATCTTTGTCTATTAAGACACGATCCCAGATACAAGATTAGCTGGCACCATGGATTTTCGTCATACTCTGAGTGAGAGATCTAGATTTCATGAATCATGATAATCTATCTTGATACATCTTGATTTGAATCTGAATAATCTGAATTGCCTCCTATCAACAATTGACCTTACCTGTCTTTAGTCTTTCTTATCTAGTCTCTGTATCTTGGTCTTTAGTTGGCTCGATGGCTAACTCACTCGCTAATTCGCTAACTCGCTCCGCTCCTTAGCTCACTTATTAGCCACTCGCTAACTCGCTGACTCACTCGCTGACTCACTCGCTAACTCGCTTCGCTCGTTAGCTCTTTCTTATCTTTTGTATCTTCCTCTCCTGCATCCTCCAGCCGTGCTTACGATTGGCTATTCCGGTCTAGCGTTCATATGATATAGGAGTCAGTTTACCTTGACCATCATAATATCCACCAAATTCGACGTTATCTTGATTGATGATTCATGTTTTATTTGTCATAGTTTGTTCATTAACATGGCGATAGTAGCACGTGACAACTTATAGACATTTGATAAGCACAGTGAGCGGAGCGAACTGTGCTGTGCTAGAATATTTGGCACAAATCGCTCGAAAAGATTTGAAGCACAGTGAGCGGAGCGA
>JACFYR010000026.1:3359-76590 GCA_015708815.1 Kodamaea anthophila | reverse complement strand
AGTTCGCTTCGCTCACTGTGAACTGTTCACTGTGCTAGTTTGAGCACAGTTCGCTTCGCTCACTGTGAACTGTCCACTGTGCTATAGTTGGAGCACAGTGAGCGGAGCGAACTGTGAACAGTTCACTGAGCTATAGTTGGAGCACAGTTCGCTTCGCTCACTGTGAACTGTTCACTGTGCTAGTTTGAGCACAGTTCGCTTCGCTCACTGTGAACTGTCCACTGTGCTATAGTTGGAGCACGGTTCGCTTCGCTCACTGTGACTGTTCACTGTGCTATAGTTGGAGCTCAGTTCGCTACGCTCACTGAGCTAGTCCTCCCCAAACAATATATAATCCAATATATCACTCAACGTAATCACCGATATCAACTTACACTCATCATCCACCACAAACAACCTGTGCAAACGCGACTTCCTAATCGTATCCATGATCGTGCTCAAACGGTCATTCAATGTACACGTGTGCACGCCCTCAAAGTCCTCTGGTCTTCGCAACAAGGCATCGCCCACCAGCAAATCCAAGTCCGTATACATCCCCCCCTTGACCAAAGCCAACACATCGACTGCCTCGTACACATTGATCAACTTGCCCTGTTCATCCACTATAGGCACGGACGAGACGGCTTTCTGGGCCAACAAATGAATCACCTCGATGACCGGGGTGTCCATGGTACATGTGGATATGTCCTTGATGGTTCCCAAGCCCTTCAAACTGCGAATGGGCTTGAGGAGCATTTTCGTTTCCTTGCAATTCAAGGCCACAAACTTTAAAATACGGTACTGGGTCAAGACAGAAACCACAATCTCTCGGTGGGTTTTTTCGTCCTCGTCAATCAAGGGGATTCTGCGGGCCTTGGAGTCAAGCATCTTGACACACGCCTCGTATAACGACTTGAACGGGTGGATCAGAGCGGTTTCTATGGGGTCCACACCAATGGCCTTTTCCACGTCGCGCAACCCATCCAAGGTCAACTGGTCCACCAACTCAAAGTTCTCCGGGAACTGGAAGTAGTACTGGATCACGTTGATAAAGTCCAGCGACGTCAAAAGCCCGGCAAAACGCAGGTTCTTGCTGTTCCAGAGCGGCGCCAGCACAACGTTATTTTGAAGCAAAATGTTCAAGGACTTTTTAACAAGTAACAGTGTGTCGAGGACCACAAGCCGGTAGCTCACGGGTAATACGTCGTAGGAGGTTTTGCTCTGGAGGAAGAGTCGGATCGCACGGATCCCGATCTTTTGGTCGTGTTCAATTTGGGAGGGGGTTAGGCTGAGGATGTAGTCGTTGGGGGTGGTCATAATAAAAGAAATATATTCAATTATGCGAGCATACTCATTATGCGAGCGTAGCGAGTATAATGAGTGGCGAGTATAATTGAATATATTTCAGTAGGCAGAATTATACGAGCCTACTCATCATACTCGCGTAGCGAGTATGATGAGTGGCGAGTTAAATGGGTATGTAGTGAGATTTAATTATACGAGCGTACTCATTATGCGAGCGTACTCATTATACGAGCGTAGCGAGTATAATGAGTGACGAGTATAATGGATATATTCAGTAAGCATATACGAGCCTCTCATTATACTCGCATAGCGAGCATGATGAGTAGGCTCGTATAATGAGTATTATGGTGAGATTTAATATTACGAGCGTACTCATTATGCGAGCGTACTTATTATACTCGCGTAGCGAGTATAATGGCATATATTCAGTAAGCATATACGAGCCTCTCATTCACTCGCTACGCGAGTATAATGAGTGAGAGAAAATAATGAGTAGTATAGTGAGATTAATTAACTTGCTGAGTGATCATAGTGAGATTTAATTCTTGCTGAGAATAATAAGGAGCAAGGAATGGAATATAATCAGTAGCAGTATAGTGGTTATTATACGAGCGTACCCATTATACTCACTACAGGAGTTTGATGGAGAGAATAGTGAGTACGCTATCTTTGCTTCACTGTATAATGAGTGGCGAGTGTAATGAGTGAATATAGATGTGTTAATTATACGAGCGTAGCGAGTACAATGAGTTAGTGGGATTTAACTATACTTGCTGGGGTATAAGTAGCGAAAATAGACATGTTAATCATTTTGCTCCAGTATAATAGTGAGATTAATTATATTTGCTCCAGTATAATGAGTAGTGAGATTAATTATACTTGCTGGAGTATAATGAGTGGCGAGTATAATGTTAATTATATTCCCAACACTCGTATAATGAGTGGATATAGAGAGACAAGTCAATTATACTCGCTACGCTCGTATAATGAGTAGTGAGATTAATTATACTTGCTCATATAGTACGCTGTTATATTTGCTTGCCTGTAAAATGAGGAGTATGGTAATGTTAATCACATAAGCGTAGCGGCATGAGTGGGCATGAGCTAGATAAGTTAATTACTCGCTCAGTGTAATGAGTGAGCGACTGAGTATCGCCGCAATGGTAATATACTGAGTATCTGCTCGAATGAGTACGCTATTGCTTCTCGTAATGAACTACACATTACTCATAAGGTTCCTGAAGCACAAGAGAAGGAGAACATCTAGAATAACTAGATTACACTAGAAATACTGGACTAGAAATACCTGATGCGAGCTACACTACTACACAATAGAACTAGATGCTACTAGGTACTACCCGATACAACATGATAATAGAAGAACGAACTGGCTAGTACCGCTAGAATAGATGCTAGATGGATATAACTACTGTAGAGCAAGATATTTGATATCTACCTATGCATACTCTATAGTCTGTTCTTCGTCCACTATAGCATCTCCATCAGTAGTAGCTGGGGTAGGCTCTACAGAGTACGACTAGCCTGCTAATTGAGTTTTGTATTGCACATTGAGACGTCTCAATTCAAGTCACTGTGCTGTATTCTTTTACCAGGGTCTACTGGAGACTAAACACACTTGTGAGCTAGTTCACATTCTTTTTTAGATGTATTGAGGATCTAGATTATGTCCTCCTATGTCGTCATGCAATGTATTCACAGACCCAATCCAGGCTCTGAGCACAAATCAGCACGCAAGCTTAATGTTCATTTTTCGATAGCATATGTACTCCGGTATCTTTGCATGGACTTGGTCTGTTTAAGGGTCCATTTAGGTCTCCTCAGGGGTTAATAAAAGTTGCTGCTAAGGTTGGTTTAGTAACTATTTCTGGCTGTGATGGTAGTAACTTTAGTCCTCCTATGTAGTCTTTTTCGCTCAACTGTGGTCCTGCATATAATCTAGCTAAGACAAGAAACTATCCTATCGGTCTATATCTCGATTCTACAGCCAACTCCTGTTATATTTGGTGTAGGATTTTAGTATTAGACGGATAAAGACAACTACTACAGACAGTTCTTGTGATCACTGCTTGTACCGTGCGACCAGGTAGAGCAATTGACAGCTTGAAACATAGCCTTGCTGTCAGTTCAAGAGATCACCATTATGATAGTGAGATCAACAGGTAGCTATTTCGTCTGATGCACTTAAATTTAATGGGCCAAACTAGAATGTATTGAATGACACTTGGACATTTCTCGTTCATGGAACTATAAACAGTAGGGGTGTGTTACTGAGACTCATTTTGATATTCCTGTTATTCGTTGATCCAAATTGTACAATCAAATATACAATCGTAAGCGGAGATGCTGAACAATCAGACCCAAGAAGCTGCTAGAGGACCTTGAGCACAAACACTACGCAAAATGGTATCTTTTGATGAAGTAGACAGACAATTTTGGATTTATATAAGGGTTGTACCAACAACCCTTTAAATACTATATAAGGGCATTTTCACAGGTGGAGTTTATTGACGTCTATATGTGTATTGGGGTAGCATAAGTACCACAAGTTTGATAAATTCGTCTCGTGAATTCAGCATTCCACGGTATTGCACATTTGCCCGAATTTTCTGAGTTATACTCGAGCGAAGAGTAGAAAAAGCACGAAAAGAGTCCCATAATTATACATCCGCTGGCTGACTGTGTAAGCATGGAAACCATTGAAGGCCTGTAAATTGGGTTGCGGGAAGTTGCCATTCACTGCGGGTTAGGGCAGCAATAGGTTGAGAGTCATCTTCCATCCTTAGTGGAAGAACTACTGAAGCTACAACAGTAATTTCATCACTAGAACGGGGGACCCTGGTGAATATGATTTCTTAATTTTCCTATATCCAGAGTATAAGCAATATTGACAATGTGGATTTGAAACGAGTGCCAAAATTATATACAGAATTGATTCACCAGATGAACTTCTAGTCATTATTACCTCAGCGTGGTTGAGACGCTAGACTACTTAGTACGGACGAGCTAGGCAATTACTAAAGCCAGTCATCGATAGAAGAGGATATAAGAGACTATTCCTTTGTAAACTTAATTTTACAGACTATTCCTTTGTAAACTTTCAGATATTCCTTTGTAAACTTTTAGAGATTTCTTTGTATTAATTTTAAGGACACCAATAAGACAAGGAAAGAGCATAGAAATCTAATGACAGAATCGACACAGCCAGACGAGTCTAGACCACAGAAGGAAGAAACAGAGAATGAGGAAACAAATAAAGAAGAAACAAGTTCACTGAATGAAGTACTGAATAATGAAACAGAGAATGAAGAAACGAATAAAGAAGAAACTACATCAATGGATAAAGAACCACTGAATAAAGAATCGAGTCAATCAAAATCACCGGTATCCGACCATGAGGAAAGCCCAGAAAGAGAATCAAAAGATTCTCACAGTTCATCTGAAGACTCGCCCTCCTCTCTGCTCCTTAATGGCAAACGCACCTTTGATGAGCTTGAGGAAGAGGAAGAGGCCAATAAACGGGAGATCAGACGCATCAAGAAGGAGCGCATGGCCCAAATGAAGGAGGAAATTGCACGACTCAAAAAAAAACGTGAGGCCAACTGCGCGGTATTTGTTTCAGGATTGCCTGAGGACTGCACAAAGGACGAGGTGTTGGATGCGTTTGGCAAGTACGGGGTTTTATCGGAGGACCTTGAAAGCGGGGAAGCTCGTATTAAAATGTACATGGAGGAGGAAAAGTTCAAAGGCGAGGCTCTAGTCTTTTACGAACGGGCCGACAGCGTTCCGTTGGCGATCCAGATGATGCACGAGTCGCAGTTCCGGCCGGGGGTGACGATCCAGGTCCAGGAGGCGGAATTTGGCGAACGAAAAGAGGGCAAGAAGCTCACGGAGGAGCAGAAAAAGCGCTTGAAGATTAAAAAAGAGGCCTTGCGAGCAAAGTTGGATGGGTGGGACGAGGACGAGCGCCTCAATGAGGCCAAGAAAAAGATTCTCGACAAGATCGTGGTGGTCCAGAAAATGTTTCGTGTGCAGGAGTTGCAGGCAGACCCGGTTTTGGAAATGGACATCAAGCAGGATATCCAGGAGGAGTGCGATAGACTCGGGATTGGAAATGACGTCACGAAAATCTCCTTGGATGAGATTCTGGGGAGCGTGACGATAAAGTTTAAGCTGGCCAGTCTGGGTGAGGTGTGTGTGAGGAATTTTGATGGGAGGTGGTTTGATGGGTTGAGGTTGAGTGCAAAAAGGGAGAGTGACTGAGCATCGAACGAAGTGAGATGCGAATACATGGATAGAGAGCATTTTAAGCATCGAACGGAGTATTTTGAGCATCGAACGAAGGAGATGCGAATAAATAGATATTATTGAGCATCATTTCGCATCGGACGAAGGAGATGCGAATACATGGATAGAGAGCATTTTGAGCATCGAACGGAGCATTTTGAGCATCGAAGAAGGAGATGCAAATAGATAGATTGAGCATTTTGAGCGTCAAACGAAGAGATGCGAATACATAAATATGATTGAGGATTATTTTGCATCGAACGAAGATTCTGCATTATTTCGCATCTTCTTCGTTCGATGCGAGTATATAATATAGATTGAGCACTATTTCCCATTATTGAGCTTATTGAGCTTAAAACGCATCTCACATTCGATGCGAATACATATATAGATTAAGCACTATTTCCTATTATTTCGCTTATTTCGCATATTGAGCTTATTTCGCATCTCCTTCGATGCCATAATTGACTAATTGGATTCAGAACAGTTAAACAGAGTTGATTACAGAGTCTTGTCGTCAGTCACACTCGCTGAGTCAATACGCCGGTGCGGTGAGAATCAGAAAATGTATAGGCGTAACAGAATAACGACACAAACAATGATAATAGAACCCACTCATACAATGATAATAGACCCACCACTGATGATAGAACGGCATAATGGTGTTTATATCATGGAATTGAAATGAATACTAAGAGGACAGTGTACTAAACGATCACTTGAACGCATCAACTAATAGAACAGCACTGGTATGTGTAACTCGGACAGTAATGAACTCATTGAACCATTGTACTGAACAGCACTCAAGAAATGCCGCTAATGGGCAATAAATGAATAAGAATGAGCTAGAATAGACAAGAATAAGTGCAAACTAACTTCAGCATCAGGAATAATAGCCTTGCGATTATATCCACATGTGCAATGTCGTTTCGGTACGGCAACATCAGGCGATTACAGCCAAGCCTCATATTTCAGACCCTCATAGCGAAAAATTCATTGTAGATTTTCAAGGGTCTAGTGTTATTATTAATTTTCTCCCTATGAATCTTTTTTCCTCGCTATTACCAATATTTCCCCACATCCATTTATTACCAATTTCTACCACATCCATTTATTACCAATATCTCCCACATCCCTATTTATTACCAAGATCTCCCACTTCTCGATATTTATTTTCCCCCCCGTATTCTCCCTATTTATTCTCCTTCTCCCATCCTCATATTCTCTATTCTCCTTCTCCATTCTCTATTCTCCTCTCCCATTCTCTATTCTCCTTCTCCCATTGTCCTATTCTCTATTCTCCTCTCCCATTCTCATATTCTCCTATTCTCTATTTTCCCATTCTCTATTCTCTATTCTATCCCTATTTTTTTTCAACAGATATTCTATTAGGAGGAATTCTATTAATTTAGAATTCTATTAATTTAGAGTTCTATTTATGCTTTCACTCACCTTTTTAAAGAGACTCGCCACACTACCTCTCAAGGTCCTTCTTCTCGCTGTCCGGTACTATATTGACCCCCCTTTCAAGAACGCGCTCATTCGAAACTCCTTGAAACGCACCATCAACTGTGGCATCTTCCAGCACATGGGCGAGGCGTTGACCCTTGGTGACCTCGCTATTGTGGCCAGCCACTCGGTGCGGTCTTTGGTGGAAAAGAGGCAAAAAAAGTTGCCCGGTATGGGTGAGATATATGCCAGTGAGGGTGTTGAATCCGTATGGTTCACAAAAGACGCGAATCGGTCCGTGGACGACCCCATATTGCTCTATCTCCACGGCGGGTGTTTTGCCATCCAATTGTCTGCCGAGGCAATGGACCCCCTTGAGAATCTCTACGAGGTGATGGTCTCGGACGGCATAACCCTATCTATTCTCATTGTGGACTACTCGTTGACGTACCAGGATAAACGGTTTCCTGTCCAGATCCAGCAGGTCAAATCTGTGTATGACCAGTTGGTTCGCGACGGCAACACCAATATTGTAGTGATGGGCGAAAGTGCGGGGGGAAACCTCACTTTGAATCTTGTAGCAGAGCTCAATAAGAATGGTGGCGACACACTTTGGCCCAGGGGTATAATTCCCATTTCCCCGTGGCTTGACACCATTCCCCAGGAGGACAAAGCGTCGTACCACAGCACAGAGGACATATTCACCAGCAAAATGATGTTTTACCAGGGAAAGGAGTACGTGAACCACGACTATAGGCTCAAAAGTCACCCCCAGGTTAACGTAAACGAGGCTTTTGACGAGGGGTGGTTGTCTAATCCCATGGTTACAGAGGGGAGAATGTTGTACGTGGTGGGGGAAGCAGAAATACTCTACGATGAGAATATGGGTTTCTTGGAAAAGACTGGGTACTATGAGAGGTTTCCAGAGAGGGTGTATGTTGAACCGAGGGGGGTACACATGTCGTGGTGGGTGAGTGAGACGGTGGATTACGGGAGTTTGGAGGGTTGGAGGGGGTTGCCGGTGGGGGGGAGGATAATAGGGTTTTTGAGAGAGCTCCACGAGCTACCCGAGCACCGAGCACCCGAGCGTAGCGAGGGTAGCGAGGGTAGCGAGGGTAGCGAGTAGGTGAACTTATCTGAACATTGAGCGAAGCGAAATGTTCTTATCACCTATTCTGACTGGAACGAAGCGAGTAGAATAAAATTGAACATTGAGCAAAGCGAAATGTTCAGTTGCACCTGCCAACTGACTTTGAAGGAAGTAAATGTTCTTTTATATCACCTACTCATACTGAAATCAGCGAAGCGACTAGCTGAAATATTCTGAACATTGAGCGAAGCGAAATGTTCTTTTATATCTCACTCATACTGAAATCAGCGAAGCGAGTCGGATAAAACTGAACATCGAGCGAAGCGAAATGTTCTTTATTATCACCTATTCTTGCTGAAATGAGCGAAGCGAGTATGAACATTGAGCGAAGCGAAATGTTCTTCATCACCTATTCTGACTGGAGCGAAGCGAGTAGGTAAATTCTGAACATTGAGCGAAGCAAATGTTCAGTTGCCCCTACTCATACTGAAATCAGCGGAGCGACTAGCTGAAATATTCTGAACATTGAGCGAAGCGAAATGTTTTGTTTATCACATACTCATACTGACATTGAGCGAAGCGAAGTTCAGTTGCTGCTCATAGTGCTGAGCGAAGCAAAATGTTTGATAAAACTGAACATTGAGCGAAGCAAATGTTCAATTCATCACCTACTCCTACTGACTTTGAGCGAAGCAAATGTTCAGTTGCCCCTACTCATACTGACATTGCAAAATGTTCGATAAATCTGATCAATTGAGTGAGGCGAGGTTTCAGTTTCTCATACTGGCATTCACGAAGCAATGTTCTTTATCACTATTCATGCTGACATTGAGCGGCAATGTTCTTCACCAACTCTGCTCATTGAGCAGTGTTCAGCTTACTACTCATGCTGGCATTGAGTGAGCATTACTGGTACTACTCTAAACAAAACCGTCTATTCTGAGGTATTTAGCCAATGCAATATATGGGCACTGAGTGAGCAAATGTTCACTAGTAGTAACTCTTAAAACCATTTATTCTGATATTTAAAAGCCAATGCAGTATGATCATTGAGATAAATATTCCTAATACTCTTTACAATTTGTTGAGCTTCTCATGTAAGTATTCAAAGTCACTGGCTGCAGTATATGAGCAAGCAGAATGTTCCGCCATTTTAAGCTTTGAGCTCAATTCATCATTACTGTAGTTATTCAAGGGTCGTTGATCTGCCCATTACTCAGATATATGGCCATAAAAGAAGCAACCTTATAGGGGGGTAATTTGTTGTAGAGGGGGAGATGCACTATTACTACTTACGGGTACAATGTTTTGACATTGTAGTCTGTACGATGCATGACTCTCTGTGCAGGATTTGCAGCCAAACCTTTTCTCAACTCATTTATCCAATAGAACTGCTGTCAAGGGGGAGATGTAGGCCTATGCTCGATAGAGGGGAAATCGGGGCTTGGCTATTTGGAAGGATGAAACACTGGAGAAGCTAGACCAAAGAAATTCTCAATACTGCAACTACTCATACTCTGCAAGACTCTCATGTTGCTTAAAACTGCCTTGAAAATGGACACTCTGTCATCTGTCTTGAATATTTCTTGTGTACCACTGCGGGTACTGTAAGGAACTGATGTGAGGTTTGCCTCGGCGTTCCGACAAATACGTGTATAATTCCTATTTCATCATCTTAATATAAGTGATACTCCTCGAAATAAATAAGTCGGTAAACAAATTCCCCCTATAGTGTGGTATCAGAGACCAGCAGTTCTCTCTATTGAATTGTCATAACCAAATGTCCTTGTTCCGATATCGTAATCAGACGTCTTCTAAATATGGCCTCCTCAAACCAATAAATGTTCTATTGAAATCTCATAATAGAAGTACCTCAATGAGATCATTTATATGTATCTCTACGATTGTTATTCCTTCTATTACCGTCTCTTACCTACCGACTGCTTCATCTTTTCGCGTACAAGCACGACATCCTACTATTATGATCTTGCCGTTCATTATGCTCTTATGGACCTACTATAATATCATTGGTCCACTTCACTCACAAGATCGCTTTAATCTAGCTCACTAGTTCGATGCAATCTTTCCTAGCTCCTGCTGGCTTCGTTTGCTAGCTCATTAGTACACTTTGTTCAGTAGTTGGCTCACTTTCAGTCAACTTCCTGGTTCCCTTCGTAAAATACTCAATTGAGTGAATTGCCCGCTACTGTTCACTAGTTCGCTAGTCCTCATTCTAACAAACGAGCAGCTCTTTAGAAAACTAGTTCGCCAGTACGCTAGGCATAATTTAGAATACATTGAGTACGAGCGGAGCTCTGCGTATGCTGATTTAGAATATATTTGAGCAAAGCGAATCGCGAAGGATGATTTAAAATATATTTGGGCAGTGAGAAGCCACTGCGAATATGCTTATTATGAATATATTTGAGCAGCAAGCGAAGCGAACTGCCAATATGCTCGTTTTAGAATATATTGGTACAGTGTGCGAAGCAAATGCTCATTTTAGGACATAATTTAGTAGTGGCGAAGCGAACTACGAATGCTGATTCAATGGACAGTGTGTGAAGCCCATGCTATCAAGTCTACCGATTCTATCCATGACAAGATGCTATCACATCAAGTCTTAAATTCTTGATTATACAATGTTATCGAATGTCCAGCTGGTATACTGTGAGCATAGTCTATCATTCTTAGCGTATTGATATGGGAGATCTATTGAATTTCCCGGTCTCTTATGAACGATGATGCTATGAACAAATCGTTTTGAGGTTCTACTACAGATTCTATTAGACCCGATGCTAGCAATTTCCAAGGTCATATCATGCGACAGAATGTCCCAGGTCGTATATTGATATGGGTGATTCTATCTTAGTCCAGATCTTATAGCATAAAACGACCAATGCTATTGTCAAGTAGGATTTCCCCAATGTTTATATGGACAAATGGATCCTTGGTGGAAGATTATTGTGTATTCCATGATGCTGACATCCTGGACCATTTTTTGTATGAACGATTCTATCTTCCGAGGTCGTTAGAAATGGACCAATGCTATCCTTAAGTAAGAGAACCCCCAATTGTTTTATGGATCAGATGATAAGGTCTGTATGTACAAATTGTTTGTATGGACCGGCTATCAAGGTTTCGATCGTATTGATACAGCCGATGCTATGCATCGCAGGTCCCCAGTTTTTTGTACCGATCAGGTGCCTGATTTTTTTTAAGGACCAGATGCTTCGCATCGTAGGTCCCCGATTTTTTTGTATGGACCAGATGCTATCGCATGCCCAATTTTTTGTAAGGACCACGATGCTTCGCATCTAGGTCCTGTTTGTATGACATCGATGCTCGCATCTTAGGTCCCATTTTCCCATATTTTTACGGACCTGCTTCGCATCTAGTCCTGTTTGTATGACCTCGATGCATTTCAGGTTCCTGATTTTTTGTAAGGACCAGATGCTTCGCATCTAGGTCCTCACTAGTCTCATCTAGGTCCTTTGAAGTCTCTCCCTAATACTCTCCATCCCCTTTCCCTCCCTTTCTAAAATCCCCACCAACTCCTGCAACCTCCCATTATTCTCATACACCTCCAACACCCTTGAATTCCTATCAAACTCCTCTGACCTCAACTCGTCAACCAACTCCCTTACTCTCTTCATCAACGATTCATCATCTCTCTTTGAAATACGCTCAATTTCCTTGAACCACTCCTCTTCAGCCTTTGAAAGCGGGAGCGATTTCGCCTGCTTGGTTTTGTAGATTGCACGGCGCAACTTATCCTCGACTGCCCCAAGACGCTCCTTTATGGCCTTCTGCCTAGCCTGGGCTCGTTCCACGGCCCCTCTCGTATCCTCCAGCGGCACCTTCTCAAGAGCATAGGCCAATTTATCAATCAAGTCGTGCAAATCGGCCTCCTGGGACCCCATACGCGAGTACATTCTGAGACACACGGACGTCAACGCTGTGACAAGCTTGCCTACACGGTTGGAGTACTGGTTGAGATCCACCAAGTACTCTGATTTTTCCAAGATGGTTGTGTTGTAGAGGGGGGTGGGATTTGCATGGAGATGGTGGTTGACATTGGGAATGCTCCTTTCGAGCTCCAAGAGTGGTTCTTTGGGGGAGCCTAGGTAGGCAGGGTGATTGCGGGGAGAGTTGGTAATCTTCACCTTTTCCTTTTGCTCACCTAGAGGTACTAATACCGCATCGGTCTGGCTTTTGGTGCTGCACACCACGGCATAGTCGCCTGTTCCGGAGTCCACATCCGATACCACTAGAGCGGCGTATGTTGTTTCTGGGTCCTGTGCAATCTTTTTATACGATGTTTGGAGATCCAAGTGGATTTCCCCTTGTTTGGCGTTCTTTAGTAAAATATGGTTGAGCTTGGATGTCCAGTCTGCGTGTCCGTAAATGACCAGGTCCACCAGAAAAACGAACTTGTCCCCATACACTACGAGCTGGCTGGGGGCGGTGGATGTCTCAAACACATCCTCCTGTAGTTTGGTCAAGAGCAGGAGATGGGTATTTTTGTAGTCGTTTTCCGCTTTGACGCGCGATACAATCAATTTATGGTCGGCCATGGCTTCGCTGTAGCGGGCTTTTTCTCCATCGTCCTCGTCGTCAGAAAGACTGACGTACCCAAAGCCTTTGGCGATCTTTTTATACCCATGGGCTTTCTTGGGGGGGAACGGAACGGGGATTCTGGCCCTGCTTATCTCTGCAGTGTCTGTCCACTCCATGAGGGGAGGATTGAGCTGGGCATAGAAGGCCAAAGTGGCGTTATTTTGGTGGGAAAGTACCAGAATAGTTTGTCCCACGATATTCACGTCTACGATGCCATTTTCCTTAATGACTGGGCCCTGTATGGCCACACCTTCTACCCTGATGATTGGCAGCAATACTAGCAACTCTCTGGGCGTGGTGGATGAAACATTACGCACTTCTGTCAACAGCACCTTCTTCATTGACTGCTCACGAAGATGCTCATAAAAACGGTGCTGGTGCATGGCTCTCGTCTTGAGAGCACTCGGTGCAAACACACTCGAGTAGGGAAACTTCTTCTCCAAGGCCTGGACCACCGAGAGCGATTTTTGGAACGCTTCTTCCACTGCCTCGCGGGTCGTCACAATCTGCGCACACTGCGGTAAAAATGGGTACCATGAGTAGACCTCGTTTGCGGTGGCTATATGGAGCGTTAGCGAGCCCATGAGGTCTTTTCCGCCAAAGCACAAGCCTCTGGGGGGCGACTTTTCAAATACTGGCATCTTGCTCAAGTCCTCCGATAACGTTGGAAAGTGCACGGAAAGTAACGTATCGTAGCATAGAATGTGTTTTTCCGTCAATATCACCAACGTGGAGTCGTTTTTAAGCCCCTCGTGCCACACCGCCAGCACAATCCTGTCCTTCATCGTCACATGTTGGATCTTGGGCTTGAGGAGCGTGGGCTCTTTGAGGAGGTTATCGGGTAGCTGGATGATGGAAACAGAGCGCTCTTTGACGGCTGCAAGGAGGCTATTCAGTGAATTGAGCACAAGGGCGTGCACGTCGTCGTTGTCCATGTCGATTAGCTTGAAGCCTTGTTCGATGCCGAGAGAACAGCACCGTATCCATGTTTTGTACGCGAAATAGATCTCGTTGTTGTTGCGGCAGACAACCGTGTGGGGGTTGGTGGGGAGGGAGTGGGGGGCGTCATGGAATTGTTTGAAGATGGTGTGGGTGGAGAGGGAGTTCATGAAAAAAACAAAATAATTCTCGAGCATTGAGCGTAGCGAGATGCGAGTACTAATAAGGATCGAGTATCGAGCATCGAGCGTAGCGAGATGTAACCATATAGATCATCGAGCATCGATCATCGAGCGTAGCGAGATGTGAGTAATTATACAGAGCATCGAGCGAAGCGAGATGCGAAGTGTCGCTATCTTCCATTAGAAGTGACTATCAATAATCAGTTTTAATATAACCAATGCATTAATTCTTCAATACAATCATTGAATCAAATAATCAACAACCAACGTCAATCAAAAAATCAATAAAACATCATGACCATCAATATTCTTCAGTAAATCAAATAATCAATACATAAATCAAATAATCAATCCATCAATAATAAATCCATCAATAATCAATAATCAATAATCAATAATCAATAATCAATAACCAATCCATAAATCATCAATCCATCATTAATCCAACCCATCATCAATACATCTACATCCATAGACTTAGATCATACCATTTGGTAGACTGATGCCGTGACCTGGTGTAGATTCAGAGCGAGCCATAGTTGATCTAAATAGCGTGATCTACCAAGATCATTTAGGTACTCTGATCATGGGTCAACCATCATCATTGATCTCAAATATATTTGAATGTTAGTGATAATCAAGTAAATTTGAGAACGCTCAGTAGATCTGAGAATCAGAAAAAAGGTCTACAATGTAGGTGATCTCTGAAAAGTCGCATTGTGAGAATGATTTGAGTAGGTCCCAGTAATAGTCACAGTAATAGGGGTCACAGTAATAAGAGGGTCTTCGCTTCTGATATAGAAGAATATCGATTTTCCCATATTCCTATGTATGCCTGGATTGGTCAATCTCTTTGCCGTGACATACCACTACAATTCATCTTCAGTGGTGCCCCAACTGATCATTATTAATCAGGACTAGATAACAAGTTTTTTGATCACACTGTGTTTATAGAGAGCTGCAACAGATGCCATACGTATGAGGCTGATGTTTAGGGTGCCTATGTCCTTTGGATACTAAGAAATCACAATAAGTATTGCTGAATAATGAGACCCACTATTCTTCAAATATTCTAGGTATTACACGATCGTCTGATATCTATGGCATCAAACGGCGCTCATTAGTAATATGATCCGGTCGATATCAATAATGTAAGATTTGTAAAAAAGTTGCAATAATCAAAAAAGTGAAATTAGATCGAGACTTGAATAAGTTGGACTCAGAGGTTTGTGCTGACTTGCGAACTTAAAGGTCGGGGGCACAAAACTTAAGGATGTTGAGAACTAACGTTGAATTATTGCAAGGAACAATTGGTTACTATTGGAGAGATTGATATAGAATATTCAGAGGATATGTAGATTGAGAGATTGATAAGAATATTCAGAGGATATGTAGATTGAGAGATTGAAATAGAATATTCAGAGGATATGTAGATTGAAAGATTGATATATAATATTCAGAGGGAATGTTGTGGCTGATTCTTAGTTTCATTGCCCAAGTATCGCTGACAAATTTGATGAGAATCGGTGAGTCTTTGGGACATGGTGAGAATTGGTGAGTCTTGGGACATGGTGAGAAATGCCTTGTATCAGAATGTCATCACCAACTGTTAGTGAAGTTTATGTAGATGAAATCTGGCAGATTTTGAGTAAACTAGACTACATAGAATACAAGAACGGTTCATTTGATGGCTTGTAGATAATCTGGCGAAAACATAATTGAATTACATAGATGTCGGTTTGCCAAAGAACGGCCTGAGCAGCCGATATGGCTTTTCATAGGACGAAAGGTAGGTGTCCTACTCTAACAAGTTGTGTAAATTAAGAGCAATGAAAGCTTTTCGACTGAGAATGTATTCAATTTAGCAAATCTATTTACGGAATCTCTGGAGAATGAACCCTGAATAGGTCTCCTCTATTGAACTGCCTTGCTCGAGATACGTTTCATACTTCATTATCCTTGAACAGAGCTAAGGGGGTGAATTGCATCGGTGAAGGCTTAGCATGTTTCTTAGTTAGGAAGGTACATTTAGGCCTTGGAATTCGGTGTGTTCGTCCCTGGAAGTGGATTTATGGTTTACCGGCAAGTCCTTCTAATTAGCATCAAAGCAAGATTATATTGCCAATCAGTGTACTCATAGAGATCCTCGAGAAAGGTCAAGTTGTCTCATACGGTAAGTAAGTGTAGATTTAGGGATGCCTTTTGTCAGAACTGACAGTACTTCACCTCAGGCGGGTATTTTGTTCAAGAAATCAACTACTTTACATGATTCACTGTATTGTGATACGAATGCTAAACCATTTTTTCTGCTTACATAATATGGCTGCAAATACCAAAAGCTGCACACCAGCAAGACTACATTATTCACTAGTTATTATTCGACTCTCTAGCCATCCTCCTGTCTAAAATGAAAACTCCTCGGAACCTATGGCGGAAAAGTTGGTGCTCTGTGATTTATACAAACCAAGTGGGTACTCGCGCTGGACCTGGTCCACTGGGAGCTTTTCCGGGTTGATGGTGCTGAAGGTCGTTTCAATTGCACCGGAGGCCGGAGCTGACCGGAAAAGCAGTCTACTGAAACTAAACGAGCGCAGTTTGGGAGGCTCTTCGCACAAGGTTACACTGGAATCACAAACCGGAGGCTTTCGATATGCCGCAGCAAAAAAACGAGAGCTTCTGCTGGCCATGCGGCGGATCAAATTAGTTCGTTCCTTCTTCTTTAGGAATTTTTGCAGATCAAACGGAGGGGGTTTGAGAAGCGACTGGGCCGAGCTGCAGGCTGATTTGGGATTAGGAGGAGATACGTTTGTGTCTGGGGTGCTTTGGAATTGGGCTTCTTTCAACGATAATTCCTCAAATGAGAGCTTCCAGTCAATCTCCATGGAGCTCTCGTCGTCGTAGAAGGAGACTTCGTTATCGGGGAAGGCATTGGCGCCTAGATTGAGCGGGTCATAATCAGAGGTGGAGGGCTTGGGTGTTGGAGGCCTGGTTGCAAATATGTTGATGAGAGACAAGACCAGCCTGAAGCTCTTCTGAGACGCCCAGCGCCGGAGGCTGGGGCGCGACCTGAGCTGCTTGGAGGGAGAGTCTTGGAGGGGTACCTGCTCCACAATTGTTTCGCAGTCTATTGAAGATGATTCCATATTAATTTGCACCCAGTGCACAAAAACAAAACTAGCACAGTGAGCGAAGCACAGTGAGCGAAGCGAACTGTGCGAATAAACATCTATAAACGCGAAGTGTCAGTATCTCTAATTGAAGCTGCCCCTTTATGAAGACTTGTCCTGTTCACAAGCACAGGGAATGCTTTTCTACAAAACACACGAAAATGCTTTCTTATTGCATCCTCAAACGGCTTCTCAATTTGACTCGAGGATTCTCATATCTATAATGGTGCCGGGGAATAGACTGGGAATACTTTGACAATTTGCGATGTTGTTTGTCTCATTAATGTCCAATCTATCAGTTACTGGTATTTGTCGGTTCGAAGACTGGTGAAAACAACCGACATAAATATACTATCTGGAAGTAATCATTAAGAGAGGGTTCTATAGATCACATAGGTAATAGTCATTTGATTTGAGGTGGTAGTCATCTTGATTTGAGGTGGTAGTCATCTGTATTTGAGGTGGTAGTCATATTTGAGGTGGTAGTCATATTTGAGGTTTAATAATAGCATCTGTATACAATGTTAGGAGTCCTTAAGCTCCTATAGAGACCTATGGGTACTACATACTGGAAGCAGAAGATTTCAAAGCTGCGTGTAGATAAACTAAGTGGTGATTATCACCTCGCAACATTATGGGCTTTATGCCCCACAGGACTTTCTGCACACTCGGAAGAATCATCAATGGAGGGCATCTCCGTCGATCCCAGTCTTTCAGAGAGATATACTCTAAAATAATGAATGGCTGTGTGACGAGATATATTGAAAGGTTTGGTTACAGGTAAAATTGAGCCCGAGCAGGCTCAAAGGCCTTAGTAGTTTTGGAAGTATTCCCAAAACATAATATGAAAGGCCCTGCCTCGTTCTATCATTGAACATTGGCTCTCTTTTGACACAGCACACATCTTTGGCGAATAATTGCTTATAACCAGATATACCCTATTGCTCATCAATATTCAGATTTGATCTTCTCACATCGGTATCTTTATGGGTGCAATCTGTCCAGGCGATCTATTCTCAGGCAGCGCAGCCTAATAGAATTAACCATGCTCGCAGTGTAACAACAAAATATATAAGTGTATTACAGTATAACACAAGGTTCTACAATGAGGGTTGAGTATGCTCACATTTTAGTAATGAATGTTTCATCTCAGCCAATATTCAGAAGGCAAAATCAGACCTTCAAATATCTCAGCCCATATCCAGAAGAATTCAAATACCCAGTCTTCGAATATGCCGGTTCCCAGATATCAGATATGCTAGAATCTTCACCTTCACTGAGTGGAAAATATAATGTGGATTACTCGCACCGTCAGTACTTTTTATTCCCTGGAATTACTAAGAGGGGTATGTTTGTATGGCTCCAGACTCAAAAAAAAGAATGGATCGTACTGGCTCCACCAGATTCCTTAATAGGCTCTAAACTATAATGAGTGAGTTATTCGTACTGGCAGTTACCCTGGGCATGATTGCAGGTGCCATTGGGTCCGGCAAAAAAGAATGAACCGATACCCGTTGTTTCCAAGCTAAGGTCAGGGATGTCTTTGGATTGAACTAGCTAGGATCAATAAGCGTCATCATGCATACTAATTACACGGTGCAAAGCAAAGTAACTGAGAAGATCTATACTACCATCGATGAAACTATCTCTTCTACCGATCACGTGACCTTTAGAATAACAAGAAAAGCCCAGATTAAGAGTCAATAATGTGGAACCGAAATATTGGATAACGAGATCCCCCAGGAAAATTCAAAGGCACACTGTTGTACTATATCCAATTACCCCCAAAGCCAGGACTAGTGGCTGGTTCACTTCAACCAAGTGTTTATCCATTTAATGAGGCACCACTACTCTTAATTCTAGCGCTCCATAAGTACCAAGAGTGTACTCGACGCTTCGCCAGAATCCCATTTAATGGTATCTCCAGTATGAAGAGATAAAAGGAAGAGAAGTGAACAAACAGTAACGAGCACGCCAAGTTACTAGAAGTGTTCAGTAGAGAACTAGGATAAAAACATAAAACCCCAAAGCATGAGAACCCTAGAAATGTGATTATCCTCCTTGAACGTCTGTCCCTGATGAGAACCCTGGTCAGCTCCGGTAGAGAAGACATAGTTCGAAAGATGATTCAAGATATATGAATTATAGAGCAGAGACAACGGCAGTACTAATATCTAATAAAGCAGATCAACTCCTCTGTTCAGAAATTCAGCTTTCAGATACCTTGCCCATATTTAGATACTCAGATAGATATGCTCATACTTCAGATGTTCATACGCTAAATTGCTCTTTTAGTTCTCGCAGCGAGAAAGCGAGCTGTTCGCAGTACGAATTCTCTATTCAATGTTTCAGAAATATATGCTCAGACTTCAGATACAATAGCTCGTCATATGACCAGATACTCAATGTGCTCATGGCTGATATATGTGCATCAGATAATTTATGTCCTCAGATATGCTCATATATGATACTACCATGATTGTATGAGATGTTTAATACGTAGATACTGATATCTTTTAATTCTCAAACAGCGCTTGCTCGCTGTTATCTCAATTGCTTTCTATAAAATCTCACACCTCGCTTGCTCACTGCTCTATGATGTTTCCGAACAGCTCGCTTCGCTCTCTGTTCTATATTGCTCACTGTTCTATGTTTTCTGAACAGCTCGCTTCGCTCGCTGTTCTCTATATTCTATTAAATCACCTCGCTTCGCTCGGTGATTGATTTTTATGGGCAAACAATTCATCACCACAGTCAACGCTGCCAATTCACACACCCTGGACATCACCTCTGTAGCCATCACCAACCGCTACACCGTAACCGTGTGCAGTGATGGCTACGCGTGCTTCTGGGACAATAAACAAGACGAGGTGCACGATCCACATGCCTATGTTCACCGCCACCTCATCAACAAGGCGGGAATCCACCACGTGGCAGTATACGAAAACACCATTCCAGCACCCGACGGACCCATCAAGGTTGTTTTGGTGGCGTTTGCGTGTTTTGACGGCTCGGTGGCGTTCCGATACATCAATGAAACTGCCCAAGAGCTCCAAACCGCCGACTTTGGCGACTTTGCCACCCAATTCTGGGCCCCCGCTTTCTACAGGGATGCCGAGGGCAAACGCGACTTGTTTATATGCACCCACGCATCTGGAACCACCCATGTGTATGAGTTGACGGTGGCGGGCCAAGAGGGAGGGAAATTGGCCATGGCCATGGAAAAGGCAGGAGAGCTCACGACAAACGTGGGGTCGTTTCCAAACACCCTCCTGGTATCGCCCGCACAGAGATACGCCGCAGTGGGCTACGTCAATGGAGACGTGCAAATATACGACTTGGACGCCCTCAAGGTGGTGTACACGTTCCACTCGACGGATTTGGTGGCCAGTGGTCGTGGTACGGCAAGCACAAACTCAACGTGCCGGGCGGTGCGGTTTTCGCCGGGTGGGTCGCTCTTGGCGGTGGCACGTGATAACCAGTCTGCCGGATCCATCAACTTGTACGACGTCAAGTTTGGGGAGAATGTTGGGGCATTGACGTCGCCGTCGCACAGCACGGTGAACACGATAGGCGGGTTTGCCCACGAGGGCTGGGTTATGGGGCTCAGTTTTGATGAGGAGGGGCGTTTTTTGGCGTCGTGCGGGTTTGATAGGTGTGTTCGTGTGTGGAACTTGGATACAAGGGAAAGGGAGGCTACTATAGTGCTTTCGGCTTCGGATTTGGATACAGATAAGGAGGGGTTGGATAAGAGTGTGGCCAGTGGGGTGGAGTTTATAAGGAAGGGAGTTAGGGGGGGGGCGGGGGGGGATACGAATTCGGGGTTGGTGGTGGTGAGTTTTGATAGGGGGGTGAGGTGGTATAGAGAGGCGGGGGGAATATAGAGAGCTTCAGAGCTTCATGAGCGAAGCGAATGAAGCACTGAAGCGATTGCATAGAAGCTTCAGTGAGCGAAGCGAACTGAAGCGATGTGTATATTAATCGAGCTTTCGTGAGCGAAGCGAATGTGCTAAAAGAGTTAGTTAGCTTCAGTAAGCTTCAGCGAGCGAAGCGAACTGGAGCGATGATATTAATTGAGCTTTAGTGAGCGAAGCGAGCGAAGCGAATGTGCTAAAAGAGTTAGTTAACTTCAGTTAGCTTCAGCGAGCGAAGCGAACTGAAGCGATGTGTATATTAATTGAGCTTCAGTGAGCGAAGCGAGCGAAGCGAATGTGCTAAAAAAGAGTTAGTTAGCTTCAGCAAGCTTCAGTAATCTTCAGTTCGCTTCGCTCACTGAAGTGGTTATACTTAAGTGAGCTTCTGCGACTGTGTATATTAATTGAGCCTCAAGCGCAGTACAATTGCGTACATGAAGTTTAGTAAGCTTCAGTGAGTGAAGCGATAGTGCATATTAATTGATTTTCAGCTCGCTTCGCTCGCTGAAGCGAATGTGCTAAAAAGAGTTAGTAAGCTTCACTAAGTTTCAGTGAGGGAACCGGCGAAGCGGCTCTACTAAGTGATCTTCAGCGAATGTGTATATTGAGCTTCAAGCGCGGTGAACTATTCCATTAATAAAAGGGTTATGCTTATTTCAGTCGTGTAGCTAATGCGATAGCATTAATTAATATTGTGGTTATTTGGTGAGTTCAGTAGCGAACTAAAGAGTTTTACTGGCTCCAGCGAATGAAGCATCGCATTAATAAGGCGATTGTACTTTTTCAGTAGGCAACGTATTTGAGTTCCATTAGCGAAGCATTGTGCTATTGTAGTGAACTCATTTGCTTCACTCCCAAGCGATTGCGTTCAATATTTAGTGAGTCTCAGTAGTGGAGCGAATTAGCGATTGGGCTTTTAAGTTAGCCTCACCTAGGGATAACTCAAGCGATTGTGAAAAGGGGTTCCAGTGGTAAACTTCAGTGGGAAGCGAGCTGAGGCGGCATCATTAATACTATGGTGCTTATTGAGTTCCAGTAGCGAGCAGAACTGTGTGTGTGTAGGCGATTGCATTTGAAGTTGTTTTAAGTTTTAGTGAGCGGAGCGAACTGAAGTGGTTGAACTTAAGTGAGGCTCATCGATTGAATATTAGGCATCAGTGAACGAAGTGAGCTGAAGAGGTTGTGCTTAACTGAGCCTTGAGGCGAGTGAAGAGATTATACTAGAGTGAGGCAAGTGAGCTTCAAATGAATGAAAGCGATCGTGAGTTCTGTAACAAAGCGATTGTAATTCCAGTTCACTTCGCTCATGTATCAATTGATTGTGCTTAATAAGTAGTTTCTGTAACAAATCAATTGTACATATTAATTGATCTCAGTTAAAGCGAACTGGAGCTAGTAAAGTGATTTTCAGTGAGCGGGTGAAGTGAGCTACTGTGTGGAGTATGCTTAAGTGAGCGAAGAGAAATGAAGCTCACTGAAAAGATTGCGCTCATCAACTGAGCTCTCGTTACTGAAACCAAGAGATTCAACAGATCAACTAGGGTGACTTGTTAAAGAAGTCCAACGATGGAGCTGAGACGACAGAGTAGTAGATTTGCATTAATATGTTAGTTACATCCACACCATACTTGTGAATAGAAAGTTCAATGTTGAAAGTGGAAATTTTTATGGCTGCAAATCCTGCAGGTAGTAGTATACCAGAGAAGTTAGCAAAAATCCTTCTCTACAAGGGTAGTATTAGTGATATGAAGTGTATTGTATTTAGAAAGTCCTGCAATAATGGGGACATTATTCAGAAAAGTGAATATCTGAGAGAATGAGAGAAATTTCGGAGATTGAGGATCTGGCATAGTAGACTGGACTGTATTACGTAAGATTTTAGCTACTGGAATTGTTTAGTGAAATTATGTCTTGAAGAGCTCATGGCTCACTTGGACCTATGAGTGAGCTGGTAGATTAAATATGCCCTACAGCAATCAAATAGAACTGCGACTCAGTGGGAAGCACCTATCCATACTCTACAATAGAATCAAGTGAAAAACAACACCATAGACAGCAAAGAAGCAGTTTATTTACAAACCGAACAATGATGGGAGTATTTTTGTACGACACGATTAATAATAACCCAGGAAATTTGCCATAGGTTAGAGTCTAATGTTCATGAGTCAGACTCAATCGTTTTTTCTACACTCCCTAAAAATTAGGCCCTTAAAGTCTATAAATATATAGATGCTACCTCTTTTGTCCTTTAAAATTCAGTTAGTGTCCATTACACTCACTTCTCAGACATCACCACCGCTAGGTAAATCGCTTACTAATTCCTTAACTGAATTAGAAAAGGGAAAAAATCGTGGATGGCGAGATCACAACCAGAGAAGAGAGTGCACATGAAATTGACCTGAGATCGTTTTCGTGGAATCCTGGCAACAAAATACACAATTGTTACAATCGAGCTCAAGATTAAGAACATTTTGGAAAATACAAGCACAATTAAATAAAAATCCATTATTTTTTGGCCATCGAGAACATGTGATGCTTGATTGAGGTGCTTCTATAGTGAATCCAACTACTGACCCATGCCCAATCACTTTACTCACTATTCTCGTTGCATCCTCTCAAAAAAATCACTTATTAAAAATCACTTATTCTACCCAGGCAACCTCAAGCGATTTTGCAAATAGACATACTTATTGCGATTTTCCAACTAGACATGCTGAAATATACCTTAGTCAGTCTTTGGGCATTTTCAGCCCCCTGGCCAGCCTACAACTGGGGCCTCCAAGGCTGACATATACTGGTCAGCCCTTCAGCCCCTAGTCAGCCAGCCACTCAGGCCATCTGAGCTGACATATACTAGGCAGCCCTTTGGCCTACCTAGTCATGCCACCTCGGACCCGTGGTGCTATGTGGACCCCAACAGTGGTTGCAAAAAAAAGTCCCGATTAGGAGCTGACTAATATGCTTAGTCAGCATCCATATTCGGATACTTTTTGCACCCAACTATTGGTCAGAGTGGCTCCACACAGCCCCACTGGACCCATTCGGCTCCACCTACACATCACTATTGGTCTAGGTGATGTGTGGAGCCGAGCGTCCACAAAGCAACTTTGCGACGCCTACATAGAAACCTCAATTTATTACTATAAAGCCAAAGAGAACAACCAACTCTTGTGGAAGATGCGTACACTCCCTTACCAACTCTTCAAGGCGCCGCATCAAAGGTAGTGGGGATATCTTGTTCGTGGCATAAAGCAGGCGCCGCATCAAAGGTAGTGGCGATGTCTTGTTCATGGCATAAAGCTAGATATCTTGGCGTGGAGAAATTAGTTGTTGTGTAGAACTTGTGGGAGGCTGTATGTTTTCTGGTAGAGCCTGTGTAGATGGTTTGTAGAGCGTTTGTGGAGCCTCGAGAGTTTGTGGAGCGTTTTTGTGGAGCACTATTGTGGAGCGCTTTTGTGGAGCGCTTTGTGGTAGAGCTTTCGTGTAACGCTTAAGGAGAGAATTTCTGTGGTAGCTCTTATGGGAGCTTAAGACCTCCATGTTTCAATAACCAGCCATCAACTATCTGGGTGTCTGTTTGATTTCAAAATAATCATCAGTGAGTTGTAAATTTGAGATACTATATTTCTGGGATCCAGCCCCTTTATAGTTTTTAGAGAGCGCGTGAATAGGCGTGTAATTATCAGGGCGTTAAATTAACCAGGCGTCTGTACCATGGCGGCTGACCATGGCGCCTAAAGGTTTAAGTGGTGTACAAAAGCGCTAGTTACAAAGGCAGTGAGAGCACATAGTAGGTCAGGTCACTACATTAGATCTACAAGTAGACTCTGCCAATCTATAAACTTGTCATCCTTGAATGTTGTGCCAGCAACCATTCCTATTGGGATTTTTCGCAGCCAAGTACAAAAAGGATGGAATCAAAAGTATGGCTTCTAGAAGGTATTCAAACAAGGGTTCCATAAAACACAGGGGATAGAATATGGCTAATTGAGCGAGCTACTGGAGGACTGAACGATCAGCGCTATTAGGTGACCGAAGCGATGTTGAAAAGTTTACCACAAATGAAAAGTGGAGAAAGAGAAGTACTTCTTTCTCTCTGAAATTGAAGTACTTCTCCTTCTCTCAAAGTGAAGTACTTCCTGTACCATGGAACATTTCTATGGTTTTTCAAGCTCTCTTTGTGAATGTTGGTACAGGTTGAAAATCTTATCCACTACACATCCAAATCTACTGACCACTGAAGTAACTTTTCGTGTTCTTGTCAAGCTCATACTATCAATCGATATGGTCAGGCTGAGGGATGTCTATATTTATCTGAAACATAGCATAGACTTACCTACCCAAATCTCTCATTGATTAGTGGTAGTGTGATTATGGGCTCCCAACTCGTTGTATCTATATAATGACTACCTGGTAGCTCTTAGATGATGATTCTTGTCCACAGACACGTCTAGATGAGATGGTGCAGTATATTATCTTCCCTAGTATCTACTAAAGCTATCTAGTCTTTTAATTACTAAAAGCTTATACCCTAATACTTAAGCTTAACCTGGTATTATCTACCAAACCTATCCTGCTATTATCTACCAATCATGCGCTATTATCTACCACTTGAAATTTATCTACTATTCCGTCGTACCTACCAAGGCTTTTCTTACCTCCCACTGAACAATGAACTCACCGGAGTATAGAGATGGAATTTCAAGAAGACTAGTGAAGCACAGGTGGGTTTGGTGCAATACTTTAGCCTGTTTTTTTCCTATCACTGCCATTTCCCTAATTTTCCTTAAGCACTGTTAACCGATATACTACCTTATACCGACAACCTTAACCAGTAATTCCTTACAGCCATTACTTCAGCACAAATTTTCTCCTTTACCCATGATTCCAGAAGCTGTACCAGACCTTGTAAGCATTCAATTGGCGAGTCAAAAGTCTGTCCAGTCATTACCGCACATATAAATGAGTTCAGATCATACAGTAGTATTAATACATGTAGTTGCGAATAGTAGTCATAGTTCAGTATTACTCAGGGCATTACCAATACTTCTGTAGCTATAATAGATCTGTGTATTCAGTTACATTACATCACTCAGTCATTACTAGTTCATAACACCACCACAGATACTTGGTCCTTTTTGAATATTGCGGTACGGGTGTTTCCCTACTCGTGGTATCTACCACAGCGAACAATACTAATTCATTCACAGTCCATTAATATTTTAGTCAAGAAGTTAAGAATACTTTCATATTAATCAATCAAGTTAATAGTCATATTAATCAATCACGTTAAGAATACTTTCCTATTAATCAATCAAGTTAATAGTCACATACTTCAACCAAAACTCAGTCATAATACTTGCATCATCCATTACTCCCACTTCAGTCACATTAATTCGGTTAATACTTAGGCAAGCATTGGCTACTACTTAATAACTACTTAATCGAGTAACTACTTCAGTAGGATGATCGCATAACTACAATTGCATCTAGTCGCACTAAGCTCTAGCTCAATAACCTTCGCTCCGCTCAGGTTATTCTAGCCTCAATAACCTTCGCTTCGCTCAGGTTATTTTTATGGAAATATTCAACCCTAGGATCCCCCCCTCCAAACGACTACTTCTCCTTAAAAACAGCCCCTTTTCTGTTCCCTCCCCCCACTTCATCCCCCGACTCCTCGCCTCGGTGGGGGTCCACAAAAACAGCCTACCACGGACTCTCCAATTGCCCGCCCTATACTGGGTGCGCAAACACCTCCACGAGCTTCCCGGAGCCAAAAAGACGCTACAGCGCTTCTTTTCCGTATTGGTCAACCTCCTTGTGTACGAGTACTTGCGAAAAGCCGTCGCTGAGTTGGTTCTTGAGGCCATAGACACGCTGGTGGCGCGCCAATGGCACTTGGACTTTGTATCGGACTTGGCCCAGCGATTCCCCGATAAACTGCTCGAAAGGGTGCTAGGGGCGTTACGAGCCACGGTGGCAAAAAAAGGGGCTGTTGACGCGGCAGCAATCAAACTGGCGGGCCAGTTTGTGCTGGCGCTTGGACGGGTTAAAGTGAACAGAAACATGGCAACCACGCGGTTTGGCCGGTATGCGGCGATTCTACAGGACCTGGAGGGTTTGGAGAGGTTCCCAGAGAGTGAAGTATTGAGGTTGTTGAGAGAAAAGGAGAAGGTAATAGATGATAAGGATAAGGAAGTGGAAAATGAAGAAAAGGATAAGGGAGTAGAAAATGAAGAAAAGGATAAGAGAGTGATAGAAAATGAAAATGATCAAGAAAAAAGAGATGAAAATGATCAAGAAAAAAGAGATGAAAATGATCAAGAAAAAAGAAGAGATGAAAGAGATCAAGATGATCAAAATGATCAAAATGATCAAAATAATCAACATAATCGAGATGACCGAAAAAGACAGAGAATAAACAAAGTCTCGCCTTCTCTTTCGTTTATTCCTCATTCTAACGCTTCTTCTCCCTCCTTACCCCACCTAACTGACTCCCTCATCTCCCACTCCGACCAGCTTGATTTGCCATCTTTCCGTGCCCTCAATCGCTACATTTCCGCCCATATTGAGGAAGTGCCTTCTCAGTATAGCGCCCTCCGGATCCTCACCTTTCTACGCGAATTCAATCCTCCCGTAGAAGACTCCGATAGAGTCCCCCACCCACACGTATTCTACACCCTCTTGCTCAGCAGCGACCCCTTCATGGTGCTGCAAATGTGCGGGTACTTGGCGTGGGCCAAACGCTTGGAATTGCCGCAAAAGCACAAGGAACGGCTCAATTCGTATGTGATGGACGCGGTCAATTACGTCTGGCGCGACCGGGCTCTTGTGCGCGAAGAAGGATTTGAAACGGCCTTTGGTCTTTCCCTGCGCTTCCTCACAGACCTCAGCAAGCTAGATACGTTTAATTATGACGTGCTGCCACGGGCCATAGGAAACTTGTTTGTGGGCCCGGCATGGTCCTATTTGACCGCACAGGTGGTGTGGGCCTTGGAGGAGGAGAGGGAGGTCAATGAGAGGCACGAGGGGCCAATAACGAGGGAGAGTGTGAAGGGGGGGTGTCTAGGGAGCTACGATGATGTGAGGGTGAGTGTGTTGAAGCGGCTCGATAGGTTGGGGTTCCTGGGTTTGGCTGAGTTGGTGTTTGGGTCGATAAAGATGAGGGGGAGGTTAAACAATTGAGCGAAGCGAAATTGTTTAAACCTCATCGAATACAACATTAAACAATTGAGCGAAGCGAAATCGTTCAAACTAATTGAATACAATATTAAACAATTGAGCGGAGCGAAATTGTTCAAACTAATTGAATACAATAATAAACGATTGAGCGAGTGAAATTGTTTGAACTAATCGAATACAATAATAAACAATTGCGCGAAGCGAAATTGTTCAAACTAATCGAATACAACATTAAACAATTGAGCGGAGCGAAATTGTTTCAAACTAATTGAATACAATAATAAACAATTGAGCAAAGCGAAATTGTTCCAAACTAATCGAATACAATAATAAACAATTGAGCGAAGCGAAATTGTTTCAAACTAATCGAATACAATATTTAACAATTGAGCAAAGCTAAATTGTTCAAACTAATTGAATACAATATTGAACAATTTCGCTTCGCTCAATTGTTTCAAACTAATCGAATACTACATTAAACAATTTCGCTTCGCTCAATTGTTCAAACTAATCGAATACAATAATAAACGATTGAGTGAGCGAAATTGTCTCTAACAATCAGAATGATAAACGATTGTGAGGATAGAGTAGAAAGAGAAAGACCTACATACGAGATAGAATTAGAATAGAGGATAGACAGAGAGAAAGGTAGACCGAAGAATGAATGAGTGAAGAGCTACAGATGAGATAAAATAAGGGGAGAGATTATCGACGAGATAGAATTGGATAGGGTGAGACTACAGTCGAGATAGACTAGATAGAACTACAGGCGAAAATAGTACTGCTAATGCGATATGGGAAGCAGTTCAACCAATTGATAAGGAATATATGGAGGTATACTAGTTATAATACTCTAATTCCAATCAAACGCTGACGAAAGTCGAGAATGGCTTGCATCAAGAACAAAAAGACTTCCGCTACCTATTCAGACAATTAGGTGTATGCTCACTTGGATGTATTTTTGGCGTAGCAGACTCAGCATCATAAGAGGTGACGAAAAGCTATAAGCAATACGAAGATCTCGAAAATGCAGATCAGGTATGACTACCTAATAGACTGACGTTTACTACCCCAAACCCCTCCCTCGCACGCTCGTAGTGAAATTCAGAAGAAGCACTTCATTACTCGCCTTCCCGTAGGGACATTGTCCCTAGAGAATTCCTGTGACATCATTCTTACTCTTCAAGGCTTTTAGTGCTAGTAAGATGTGAATAGCATAATTTCGTCACTTGCCTTGTGAATCATATTGAAGCACCAACTCGATACACTTTCTGAGACTAATAGAACCAAGATTACCCTTCCCTCACTATTTTAAGAAGCGCCACCTTTCACAGTAGCTAGTAATGATGAGTATTAGTGAGTTCTCGCTTAGATATCACTGCTCACACACTCTCAGACTCTATTTGCAGTTCGCTTTGCTCACTGCGATTAAAATTTGCAGCCAATAATCCTGCACACAAACTACCACTACTTAATGACTCAGTAGATATATCCAGAAACTATTTATGTATATAATACCCTCGATCGACGTGACAGCTGTTGATCCCCCTAACCTTTGAGGGTTCTGACCTTATTCAGAGCGGTCTGGGAGTTAAGCGTCAGTTATGCAGTTAGTGAGCTACCAGCTCGAAGTATAGGAGTATTCCACTAGATACCTAAAATACTTGAAACCAGCACCCGCAGTTCCCTTCCTCACCGATCAAATATACTTAGGATCCATTGTAGCTCGTTAACTCCTCAGATTTACTGCAAACAGGCAGTTCCCTTGCTCACTGGTTGTATTGGAAAACTTCCACTCGCTTCGCTCGTTTTTACAGTGCATGCCTTATGTTGGTTCGTAGAAACCTTAGTGAGTATTAGTCCACTACTCAACGATTGTAATGAGTATCGTCACTGCTCTATTCCCTCTGAAAAGACTTTAGCAAAAAACCCACTACTCGCTTCCACGTACCGATAGCTGTATTAGTAACATTCCACTATTCGCTTAGCTCGTAATGATAGAATAGTTTCAAAAACATTACACTACTCTTCGATCGTAGTGAACTTGCATTGGTAAAATTTCACTACTATTCTAATTTATGACCATGTTCTGGTAGAAACTATGAAGATCCTATGCGCTAGGACCCCACACTAATTTTTATATGCGACCAGACCTCTCATAACTAGTGAGACTAAATATGTTGTCTCTTGGTCTACGTGATTTTTCATCGCTATTTCGCTCCCTATTTTCGTGGATGAAATTGTAATAGCCGTACGGAGAAGAAATGCAGTGATTTTACACAATAGACAGCTTTGGAATGACCATTTCAGGAAAACATTGTTCACAGCCACCATTTAATCATTTGGTCTCACGAACAAGTTAACTGTGTCAACCACCAAATAGACTACAATGGATCTCCTGATGTAACAAAACATGTCTAAGAGCTTAGCGTGTCTTCTCTGTATTCTCACATATTCTTGAAGCTCAATTATTCGGTATGCCTGGCAGTGATAAGCTGTATAAAATATCACTACGAGCGAAGCGAGTAGTGAACAATGCTAGTGACATACACGAAAAAATCCCACTAGCGGAGCAAGTAGTGAGAAAAAAAAAATCACGCTACTTGCTTCGCTAGTAGTGATAAATTGTATTGTTATAATTCCACTACTCATTTCACTTGTAGTGTCAAACACACTAAAAAAAATACTCCCTTCCTCGCAGAGACAGACACTAAAATAACTCACTGCTAGCTTGTAGTGACAAAGCATAAAAAACTACTCGTGGAGTACTAGTAGTATTGGTAAAATCAACTCCTTGTTGGCATATTAATAAAATGCAGTGGTAAACTTCCACTACTCAAGTGGTAGAGGTATTGGTTAATCTTTACACTCGCCGTAGAGTGTATCAGTGAAATACCCACTACTCGTTTGTTTGCGTCAAATTAGCAAATACCCACTCCATTCGCTCGTAGTTAGCATAGTTAGTATTAGAAGTGCCCGCAGCGTTCGCTTCGCAGTGAAAAAATCACACCACTCGCTTGTGATAAATTATATTAGTATTCCACTACTTGTAATAAATTATATTAGTATTCCACTACTTGTATAAATTATATTGGTATTCCACTACTTGCTTCGATTTAGTGACACTAAAAATACCCACTAGCTTAGCTCGAAAGACGGAAGAAGTTACCCGTCCTTAGCTCACCGTAAGTAGTGATGGTAATTTTCGCACTCGCTTCGCTCGTAGTGATCATAGCTAGTATTACTAAATACCCTACTACTGCTCGTTGTGTCGAGTTAGTATTGAAAAATTCGTCACTAATCGGTTCCGTAGGAAATATTAGTGATCCCGTCACTAATCGTTTTTTTAGCGACAAGTACAAAAAAAGCTCACTACGAGTGCAGAGTGACAAAGTTGGAGATAGAAATCCCTACTCGCACTCGTAGTGATGACTAGCAAAATCCACTACGAGAGCTAGTGGAGAGACGAATTGATAAAAATCACTACTCGCCACTAGTTATAGAGTAGTATTGATAATGATCACTACAAGCGAAGCGAGTAGTGAGAATCTCGTAGTGAGAATCTCGTAGTGAGAATCTCGTAGTAAAAATTATAGTGAAAAAATCCACTACTCGCTCCGCTCGTAGTAGATTTTTCCGCTCGTAGTAGATTTTTTCATGTCCCTCTCCACCAAATGGGCCCGCATCTGGTCCCAAACCTCCCCCCGCCATCCCTTCAACCCCGCCAAACACACCCAAACCCATGGCCCCCCCTTCTACACCCTCTCAATGTTCCCCTACCCCTCTGGCACCCTACACATGGGCCACCTACGCGTCTACACCATCAGCGACGTCATAGCCCGATACCGCCGAATGAGGGGTTACAATGTGATACATCCCATGGGATGGGACGCGTTTGGCCTCCCTGCCGAAAATGCCGCTATCGAGCGGGGAGTCAACCCCGCACAATGGACAGAGTCCAACATTGCCAAGATGAAGAAGCAGATGCAACTCATGATGGTGGATTTCGACTGGGAACGCGAAATATCAACCAGTTCCCCAGAATACTACCGCTGGACACAGAAAATCTTTCTCTTGTTGCATGAGCATGGGTTGGTTTACCGCAAAGAAGCTGAAATCAACTGGGATCCCGTGGACCAAACGGTTTTGGCCAACGAACAGGTGGATTCCGAGGGCCGTTCGTGGCGCAGTGGCGCCAAGGTGGAAAAACGGAGCTTGGAGCAGTGGTTTATAGGCATTACCAAGTATGCCCATGCCTTGAATAGGGATTTACAAACGTTGCAAAAATGGCCCCACAAAGTCAAGGCCATGCAAAAAAACTGGATAGGGGAGTCCAGTGGCGTTGATATTATTTTCCCCACCACCCGCGCAGATGTAACAGTGTACACTTCGCGGCCAGAGACGCTTTTTGGGGTACAATTCGTGGCTTTAGCCTTGGACCACCCTTTGGTCAAGGAGGAGGCAAAACTCAACAAGGAGTTGACAAGGTTTATTGAGACAAATCGCGACAACCAGGAGAGTAAGGAGGGTTTTCTTTTGGATGTGAAAGCTGCTATTCCCATTACTATAGAGGGACATCCCTCTAGAAACTTTTCTGTCCCGGTATATGCTGCCCCGTATGTTATAGGGTCATACGGAAATGGCGCGGTTATGGGAGTTCCAGGCCACGATGAGCGTGATTACGAGTTCTGGAAAAAAAACGGAGGAGAGGAAGTGACAAGTGTGATAAGGGGTAAAGAAGAAAACTGTGACATTCCCTTTATTCTCAAAAACGGGATTATGTGGAGTACTTCTGTTAATTTAGGGAGCATTTCTGGGAAAACGACCGGCGAAGCTTCCGCTGAAATCACCCAAATGCTCGAAAAAAGCGGTGTTGGAAAGGCTACCACCCACTATAAACTCCGCGACTGGCTCATTAGCAGGCAGCGCTACTGGGGCGCACCCATTCCCATCATCCACTGCGATTCGTGTGGAGCTGTTCCAGTACCAGATTCCGATCTTCCAGTGATGTTACCCCCCGTAAAAGAAGCTTTCCAGAGGGGCCAGACGCTAGCGAAAATGGACGAGTTTGTCCATACAAAGTGCCCATCTTGTGGTGGTGCAGCCAAAAGAGAAACCGACACCATGGACACCTTCATGGACTCGCTGTGGTACTTTTTCCGCTTCTTGGACTCGAAAAACACAAACGAGCCGTTTGGTTTGGAAGCCGCAAAGGGCATGCCGGTGGATACATACATTGGGGGAGTTGAACACGCCATTTTGCACTTGCTCTACTCGCGCTTCCTCGCAAAGTTCTTTGCAGATATCGGCATGTGGGGATCCCCAGACTCCACTAATGAACCCTTCACCAACTTGGTGACTCAAGGAATGGTCCATGGAAAAACCTACTCGGACCCTTCCAATGGGCGCTGTTTAAAGCCCGAGGAGTTGGACTTGTCTATTCCAGACCAGCCCAAAATACGGGCGGGGGGTGTTCCAATCATAACCTACGAGAAAATGTCCAAGTCCAAGTATAACGGCGCAGATCCCACAGAGTGTATTCAGAAGTACGGCGCGGATGCGGTGCGGGCCCATATTCTCTTCCTGGCCCCTGTCTACGATGTGTTGAACTGGAATGAGGAGCTGATTGTGGGTGTCGAGCGTTGGTTAAAGAAGGTGTTACTGTTGGCGACAAAGACTTCAAGTAGTCTTACTATCAACGGACAGTTGAACTCCTCCGAAGTCAAACTCTACAATGAAACCGCCCATTATTTGAAGCGCATTTCAAACTCAATCGAGGTGGACTACTCCTTCAATACCATCATCTCCGACTTGATGAAGCTCACCAATGCCATTGTGGCGGCCCAAAAGGAGGGAAGTGTCGGGGAAGCCCTATTGGCAGACTCATACAGAAAGCTTCTCATTGCCATGACCCCAATCACGCCGTGTGTGGCAGAGGAGGCCTGGGAATTGTTGGGAAATAAGCAAAGTATATGCTTTGAGAGGTTTCCGGTCGTGGAAGAGATTGCTCTGACTAAAGCAGAATACAAGGTCATGGTTAATGGAAAAAAGAAGGGAGTGGTGATGGCAGAAAATGTGACGGAAGAGAATGCAGTGGATGTGGTGGGGGGGATGTTTGAGGGGGAGGTGAGGAAGGTGATTGTGAAGAAGGGAATAATTAGTGTTATTACTAAGTGAAGCAGTGAGCGAAGCGAAGTGCTTCAATAGCAGAGGTTTCTGCAACAACAGAACAGTTTATAAAGCAGTGAGCAAAGCGAACTGCTTTGACTGTTGGACTTCCGCAACAATAGGCACAACAACAGTTTATAAAGCAGTTCGCTTCGCTCACTGCTGTGACAGCTGAACTTCCGCAACAATAGGCACAACAACAGTTTCATTAAGAGGGGTATATTGACACACAATTAGAATTTAGGCAAGGATGTATATGGCCTTCACCGAGCGAAGCAAGATGAATCGAATTCAGAATTCGCAACAGTCTCTGGCACAATTAGACAAGGACAGACAAACGATTGCACAGCCTGAGAGGGTGTATATTGAAGCAGTGTGAAGAATTGTCGCTTTGCTCGGGTTTCTGTGTGATTGATTTGCGAGAATAATTAGAGCATTGAATTGTGAAATACCCACACATGATTTTGTGGAGGTTAACGAGTGTTGAGCACTATGTGGTATGAGGAAAGATATCCATAAATGGGTCACGACAACAGAAGGAAATAAAATACATACAACATGATACCCAGTCTCTTTTCACAATACACTCGCTCGTGACGGGCAATTAAAAAAATGCGGCTCAGAAGAATTACCAATGGAGCAAAGCAGATCATTGGTTCTGGACAATGAAGGCCAAGCTGAGCATGATCCATGAGGGTGTGTAAATATGCATGTTCCAACGCTGACGATGTATATAGGACTCAATGAACAGCGAACAGGAAATAGGTAACTGATGTATGACTCAAATTACGACGGTACGCTAAGCGAAGCATAGAGTACGAGCGAAGCGAAGGCGAATACTGTATGAGAAATTAAGAGAACAGGACGAGAATATAATACGACACAGAATGCGTGAAATGTATATTAGGTTGGGTGAACAAAACCTGCTCTCCCAGATCCACTTTTCCCATGCCCTTTGAGCACCGACGGAAACGTGCTCATATATCTTGCTTGAGATAATCTAGCTATTTAATTGGTGTAGTTGTTAGGGTATTCACACTATAGTTGGGAAATAGCTTAGATCGCTTATTCACAGAAACATACAAGTATTTATGCCAGAAGTAACCTGAGCATAACCTGAGCATAAACCTGAGCATAAACCTGAGCATAAACCTGAGCGAAGCGAAGGTTTATTCTCGTTTAAGCTTAAATCACTATTCGATAAACCTTCGCTTCTCTCAGGTTTTCTTAAATCACTTTTCGATCAACTTTCGCACAGGTTTTCTTAAATCACTATTCGATCAACTTTCGCACAGGTTTTCTTGAATCACTATTCGATCAACTTTCGCACAGGTTTTCTTAAATTACTATTCGATCAACTTTCGCACAGGTTTTCTTAAATCACTATTCGATCAACTTTCGCACAGGTTTTCTTAAATCACTATTCGTAAACTTTCGCACAGGTTTTCTTAAATCACTATTCGATAAACCTTCGCTTCGCTCAGGTTTATGCTCAGGTTTATGGGAACCTTGATCACGTGGGGTACACGCAGTACTAGTACTCCCAGTACCTAACAGTAGTTATAATGCGAGCTGATATTAATCTCATCCATCCCTATGCTAACTCTATGGCTATTATGGCTATTATGGCTATTATGGCTATTATGGCTATTATGGCTATCCCGATGCTATCCCTACTTTAATCGGACACCCTGTTGACCTTCTGTTGATATGTGCAAAAGTCACCTGCTTTGAGGTCTCTGAGAACAGTTATGTATACTACAAACTGTCGTTGCATACTACGTGGTTCTGAACATTTATTCAATATGAAATTAGGCAGAACATTCTGCAAATGGTCAGATTGTTACAATACACCCATGGGTTCTGACATACGTAACTCCAATTAGGCAGAACATTCTGCAAATTGGTCAGATTGTTTCAATACACCCATGGGTTCTGACATTCGTACTCCAATCAGGCAGAACATTCTGCAAATGGTCAGATTGTTACAATAGACTCATGGGTTCTGACATTCGTACTCCAATTAGCAGAACATTCCGCATATGGTCAGATTGTTACAATAGACCCATGGGTTCTGACATTACTCCAATTAGGCACAACATTCTACGAGAATTGGCCTGTAAAGTGGCTTGGATGATGTAATATTTGCTATAAATTTGTAGATTTCTTGATTATTGACCAGATGCTGATCTCATAAAAACCAAGCACTAGGAGCACCCAGCATTTCTTCTAATTGGATTCAAAAATAAGGCTTTAATTCCTATTAGGACGACTTACACTAAAATAGATAAATCTACTTTACATCTCTACCTGCTATTGACAACACCTGTCAATCTTGCATCTCCTTTTCGATTATCAAACACCCTTCTTGTCGGTATCCTCGTAATGAATATCTCTGTAGTCTGGGTGGATGGACTTCCACCAGAAATGAACTTGGCTGTAGGGATAAGTGGTAAAGTTGTAGTTTCCCTGAGTGTACCAGGAATTACAACCCCCAAACAGGGAGCCATACACGGTCTTTTTCAACTCTGCCTGGACTTCCTGGAACCAGTCCTCATAGGCCTTTGTTTTCACCACCACACTCTTTTTCTTTCCCTCGAGCACGGGCTTGACGACCTTGAAGGAGAACTTGAGAGCGTTTTCGCACGACTGCACAAAGGAAGCATGGCCCGTAGCGATATTGGGGCCTCCAATCAAGAAGAAGTTGGGGGTTTCCCTAACCATGGTGGTTCTATAGGCACTAGGGGCGTTTTCCTTCCAGTGTTTTCCCACATTGAAGCCGTTTTGGCCCTCAATTTCATAGGGGTGGGCACTGGCAGTGATATCGTAGCCAGTACAGGCGATGATGACATCGGCCTTTATTTTCTCGCCGGTATTTAAAATCATGCCATCTGCAACAATCTCGGTGATTCCTGTGGCTTTGACATCCACACGATTGTCGTGGAGAGACTGCAAGTATTTATTGTCGAAAACCAAACGTTTGCAGCCGATTTTGTAGTCTGGAATAATTGCACTCTTGAATTTTTCCGGGCACACCTTGTTCATATAGTGCAAGGAAATACGGGTGTTGATCCAGCGTACAAGATGGGCCATAAAGGAGTTGCCCTTATAAAGAGGAAACCGCATTTCGGCCACAAGGGTAACGAAAAGCCGGAGAAACTTTAAAAGGAAGTACGACCACGAAAACAGCCGGTAAAGCGTCTGCAAAATTGGCGGGACTGGCGGCATGATATACTGCTTGGAACGAGCAATTTGAACAATGGATTTGGGGCCATAATCTTTAAGTAGGGCCGGAACAATCTGGCACGCAGAACACCCACTGCCAATAACCACAACCTTTTTATCTTTGAGGGACACTGAGTGGTCGTACACGGCGGAGTGCATGTAGACCCCCTTGAACCGGTGCAACCCGGGCGTGTCGAGGTGCTTGGGCTTGACAAGCCCGCCGGAATTGGAGAGAACAATTTTGCATGTGTGCAACGTTACCTGACCGGTGATCACGTGCACGGCCCTTACGGTCCAGGTCCCCTCCCTTTCGTTCCACGTCAACTTTTTCACCGCGTGGCTAAACTGGGCATACCTGTCCAAGCCGTATTTCGCCACCACCCCTCTGCAGTACTCCTGGATCTCATACTGCGGGGGCTGGATGCTGGACCATGTGCTGTTTAAAACACTGGAAAGAGAATACCACATGGCCGGAATATCGCTGGCACAGCCCGGATAGGTATTGGCGTACCATGTGCCGCCGAAATCGTCATGTTTCTCGAAAATAGTAAAGTCTTTTTCGCCGAGGTCCACCAATTTAATTGCACTGGCCATGCCTGAGAACCCAGAGCCAATCACACACACTTTGGACGAGGTTTCCAAAACAGGCAAGGCCTCGTTCTCCGCGGTGTCGTGATTCAACACCAAATCAGCGTGTTTATACGAGATGCGGAATTTGTCGGGAGTCTGGTGCGATTCCCTGGTTAAGGCAATGGTACTGCGGGGCATAGTAGACTGGGGAGAGACTGGGGAAAAAAGACTATGGGACGTCAAATATATATACGATCTTACGACCATGTGAAAATGTACCATGTGAAAAAGATAATTTAGTATTCCACTACGAGCGAAGCGAGTAGTGGAATACTAATACTTATCACTACGAGCGAAGAGTAGTGGAATACACATCACTACGAGCGAAGCGAGTAGTGGAATACTAATGCTATCACTACGAGAGAGTAGTGGAATACTAATGCTATCACTACGAGAGAGTAATGGAATACTAGTGCTATCACTACGAGCGAAGCGAGTAGTGTGTTTCCCATACTTATCAGTACGAGCGAAGAGTAGTGGAATACTAATGCTATCACTACGAGAGAGTAGTGGAATTACCAATACTAATCACTACGAGAGAGTAGTGGAATTACCAATACTAATCACTACTCGCTTCGCTCGTAGTGGAATTTACCAATACTATCACTACTCACTTTGCTCGTAGTGAAATTTACCAATACTATCACTACTCACTTCGCTCATAGGGCTACGTCATTACGAGGGAATGCTCACGTGGTGGCTTCCAAACTGTTATGTCTGATGCTTACGACTACAGCGAATGACTTTATCTCTGCATGAATGGAGAGCTTTTTAACGTACTAGAATCATCAAGTGAGCTGTCTAGAATGTAGTTCAATAATCTAGACCATTGGTTTTGCTGTTCATTAATCCTGATCATTGTTCTTTGCTGTTCTAGACCATTGGGTAGGTGATATCCAACGAACTGCTTGTAACATGACAAAGCGTGGCTTAAGCGAGATGTCGAGAGTTTTCTCAATCATGGATCGGCTCATTTGATTCTCGCTGTTAAAACTGCATTAACCAGTACACTGCTACTGTTAACCAATCGCATAGCTCGTGAAAAGCGGCCTCGCTAAGTTAACCATCACACATCAAAACCAGACAGTCTCTTTTCCCTGTTAGCTTTCATGTTTGGGAACATTGATAAATTGAGTTTGAGTTACCGTGTATCCAGCGCTCAAAACGCAACCATTCCGGCTAATGTGGGTGAATACAAATAATTATGTTGCTGAATGATGACTCGCGACAAGGCAGTATTACGCATGTACAAATCATATTCGATAGACGTTCTAATAGTTTTCATTAAAAGATGTAGTAGATCCCAGGAAGTTCTCATAGTTTATCATTGTAAAGTGTATAGAGTGTCCCTGCTAGTAATCCCCATCTGGAAGGACGTTCTAATATTAACAGTTTGGTTATTCCCCCTGGTAGGACGCTCTAATATTAACATTTTGGTTATTCCCCCTGGTAGGACGCTCTAATATTAACATTTTGGTTATTCCCCCGGTAGGCGTTCTTGTTCATCTTTGTCAGTAGGTCTGTCAAAGTATGTTGATCCCTTTATCGGACCATCACATGTCCTAACCTTGTTTTCATTCGTCTACGAGTTCGGCAGGTTATTTAAGATCTAAGGTTGCCCTTCTCATCAAGTAGCTCATTACAACTCACTATGACTCTACATTCTATAAATTGAGAGGAGCGAGCTACACGCTTCAATCTCGCTATAAATTTCGCTACGCTCATTTATAGCTTACTACAACTCCCATTCTCACTATACTCAATATTCTCACTGAATTTCGCTATGCTCAATTTATAGCTCTTCAATCTCGATGTGAGATCACGTGGGTCGGCATTAATCATTGTCCGTTTCCGAATGAAATTGCCAACCATGACATGACAATTTGGATTATCGTTCTCCTCAAATTTGAGGAGCTGAACATTCTTTATGCATTCCTCCATTTTAACCCAAATGATTTACACATTCTTACTGAATGACCTATATATGTATCGGACTCGCTTTATGCACCATAAGTTGGAGTATCACTGTTAGACTTCTGTATCCAATAGACAATGATTCGGACAAGGGAGCGACGCCTATCCGCCATGATGCTAAATAATTGTATCAAGCTGGAGGATATAACTGGTTAATAGTGATTACATGGACAGTGAGCGAGTGTGCTTATGTAAGCGGAAAACTACAGAGACAAGCTTATGCGGAAAACTACATATACAAGCTTATGCGGAAAACTACAGAGACAAGCTTATGCGGAAAACTAGATAGACAAGCTTATATAAGCGGAAAACTACAGAGACAAGCTTATGCGGAAAACTACATAGACAAGCTTATGCGGAAAACTACATAGACAAGCTTATGCGGAAAACTACTTAGACAAGCTTATATAAGCGGAAAACTAGATAGACAAGCTCATAAGCGGAAAACTAGATAGACAAGATCATAAGCATGAAACTACATAGACAAGCTTACATAAGCACAAACCTACATAGACGAGCTTACATAAGTACAAACCTACATAGACGAACTTACATAATTACAAAACTAGATAGACAAGATTATATAATCACAAACCTAGATAGACAAGCTCATTAGCATGAAACTACATAGACAAGCTTATATAATCACAAACCTAGATAGATTAGCTTACATAATCATAAAACTACATAGACAAGCTTACATAATCACAAAACAACATAGATAAGCTTATATAATCAGAACTACATAGACGAACTTACATTAACACGAAAACTGACCACTATTCGCTCACAGCACAATACTCAAGCTGATTGGACCAGTAACCTATGAATATACCCCAAAGTACTACTCTAGAGCAAATAAACCTCGAAGAGATGTTTTAGTAATGATCTCCTTCAATAATGATGATATTTGGTTGATCTATCTTGGGTACGTGATAGTTAGCACGTGCCACTATCCCCCACATATCTATTCAATCCACACCTTTCTTTAAGTTTCAGTTCGCTTCGCTCACTGAAGCGAATGTCCTTATCAGGGTTATCTATTATTCTTCACAGCCCTATGAAACTGAGCAACTGAAGTGTAATGCTACCTTCCTTGATTGAGATTCGGTTAAAGTTGGACTAAAAATGACAGGGATTGTAAAGGCAACTATGACTGTAATTTTTATAGCATTGTCAATTCTGTGGTATCTTTATGAATTGAATACCTATGAATCTTTTTGATGTATGGATTGAATATTTATGGATACTATCTTTATGGATGTAATCTTTGGAATCTTTATGATGTAATCTTTGGAACCTTTTTAGATGTTAATGCCTATGCCTGGTTTATTCAGATCTTCGAAACGTGTCCATGTTTACATAATCACTTTATCAGTTTCACTTATCAGTTTCACTTATCAGCTTTCACTATCAGTTTTCACTATCAGTTTTCTCTTTCTCTAGAACGTTCTTGGTGGCAATTAAACTTTGGTAATCACTTGATTTTTATTTGTCAGCAAGATGCTTATCTCCGAAAACCTACCTATATATAGTTCCCCATAGGTTGCCCAAGTTTACCTCTCTATGATTCACGGATACGCCTTTACATTCGACAATTATGGAGCACCCTCTGCTGTTCTCCGGGAAACCAAATTCGCCATTGATGAGGGGAATTTGCAGCCCGATCAAATGGTGTTGAAGACATTGGCTGCACCTGTCAATCCGTCAGACATTTTTCAAATCATGGGGACGTACCCGTCGGAGCCTCGCATGCAAGTGTTGGACAACACCTCCGGGCTCGCAACCCAGGTTGGGGGCAACGAAGGGGTTTTCGAGGTGGCGCATGTGGGTGCGGCTGTGCGCGAGTACGTTTCGGGTAATCGTGTGATCCCGCTTCTTCCCTCCTTTGGCACTTGGCGCCTGCACGCATTAGTCGACTCCTCAGTCAAGTTTGTCAAGGTTCCAGACTCATTGACACTAGAGGAGGCGGCTACGTATAGTGTGAATGCCGCTAGTGCGTATGATATTTTCCATTACGTCAAGAACTGGAACAAGGGCGATTGGCTTGTGCAGAATGCAGGAAACTCGCAAGTCGCGCAATTTTTGACCCAAATAGGCCGTGAAAAAGGCGTCCGCACTATTCTGGTAGTGAGGGACGGGAAACCCAAATCGGAAATTGACCAGTTGTACGACAATGGAGCGACAAAAGTCGTTTCTGAGTCCGACTTTTTGGACGACGACTTTGTGGACAGTATGCAGGAATGGAAGGGTTCCGGTTCAGTACGTCTTGCCGTCAATTCCGTGGGTGGTGAGACTGTGCCCCAACTAGTGGCGTGTCTTGACCAGAGTGGTGTTATATTGACTCTAGGTGCTATTTCAGGCGATGGCATTTTGAATATTTCCTCCACGGATATGATTTTCAGAGATATAAAGGCAGTGGGGTACTGGTTGTCTTATAATACCAAAGTGGACCCTCAAAGAAAAGTGGACATTTTGAAACAAGTTGCAAAGTTGTTTGAAAGGGGGGTGATTAAAGATACGGGTTCAAAGATAGAGAGGGTTGATGGGTTGGCTGCTTTTTTGAGGGTTTTGGAGGGAAGTGGAAAGAGAATAGTGAAGTTGTAGCATCAGGAGCGAATGAGTGTGCAGTACCTGCGAAGCAGGTGCTGCCTAGATGCTGCCCAGTTTCTTTACTTGTGCCTTTTCATTGGTATCGCAAATTAACCAATTCCTATCATTCGAGCTCATTAAACAAGTATACACAGTTCTTGATGTATACATGGCTCAATTTCTCTATGTCCAGAATCTCTTGCAAATAGGTCAGAGTCTGAGTGGCTGCAAATTCCATCCTGCATCCAGTTGTTTGAATCAGCTGCAAAAGTACCCATGGATCCTTTGCCCACTGTCCACTGAGCCAGAAGAGGCGACCAAAGTCTGTTTTGAGTCGTTATGTACTCAGCAAATACATTTACTGATCCTCAAAACGAAGATCCTAGAAAAACAGTCGTCTGTGCCCTACAATGTTGGTACTTTTCGAATTCAATCTATTGAAGCCTTGGAAACTTCTCTTATTGCACCTATTTGTTTTCTTTGCCTTCACTATGTATTCTTCCTGTGATCGTCTATTATAGTCGTCTCATAATAGTTCCTCGATATTTGCAGCACCTCAAGTTCTGCTACATTCTTCTCTTATATAATCTTGGGGTACCCTATCCTTTATTTACACCATGAGAGCTCTATATACAATGCTGCTCTCGTTATCTAAAATCTGCTTTTTGAACTGGTCTTTGGCAGATACGTATGCTATAGGTGGTTGAATTGTACATGTTAGGACAGACTGCCGAAGGCAGAGTGTCCGATAAACATTATTCACTCATCTCACTCGCACTCACCTCACTCATGTTAGGACAGACTGCCGAAGGCAGGGTGTCCGATAAACATTATTCACTCATCACACGCGCACTCACCTCCTCACCTCACTCACCTCCTCACCTCGCTTCGCTCGGTTCGTTCGGTTCGTTAAAACCCCCTCTCCATCACATACCTCTTATAATCAGCTCTTCTGATCTTCCCCGCATACTTCACCTGTGCCCTTCTCGCTATTCCCTTCACCGTCTTACACACCCTATCAAGCCCAATCTCCATAGCAGCTCTATTCAACCCATCAAGCTCCTTCCATGTCCACCTGAACTGGTACTCGGTACTCACCAAAACAGCCAAAGCATCGTCCAAGAGCCCGAGCTGGGTGAGACACGTCACCATAGCAGCAGCAAACTGGAAGTCAAGCTGTTCTCTCTCCTTCTGGGGCAATTCGCGGAACGCGCGTGTTTTGCGGTACTGGCCTCGTTCGGTCCAGACCTGCTTGGCAAAACGGTGGCTGCCAAACTTTCCCGCTCCTTTGAGGGCCACCACGTACATGAGGGAGACACGGGGTATGCGAATGTTTTGGTTAAGCATGGGTGAGGTCGTGGGGACAGTACGAGCATGAGAAGCTGTTTGCTCAGCTGCTTCTTCCACTAGTTCAATGTGTTGAGAATTTTCGGAACCATGAGCACCTTCAGTGGTCTGGGTAATCACATCATGTGCATCAGTTTGCACACTCTGTACAGTCTCAGTTTTTATGTTCTCTTGTATATCCTCATTTACCTCACTTTGTGTGTTCTCATGAACGTCCTTATTCTGCATCTCACTTTGAATGCTCTCATTGTTCTCATTCCTCATCTGTATGCTCTCATTGTTCTCATTCTCCAAATACGTTGTATCCCACCTATCTTTGAAATCCCTAAACTTTCCCTGCTCACAGGCGATATTCAAATAGGTGGTGGTGCTTTCGGCATTCACATACTCCCTATGGTGAATCAACGCATGCGCCCACACTGCCGACGACTCGGCCAACACCTGGCTGCGTGTGAGCGTATCTATCGGGAGGAAAGGAAAAACGGATGAAAGCAGCGCCATATCTGTATCTGCGATAATGTTTTCCCTAAAAACACGCCCCTCTGAGTGTAACGGAAGCACGTTTTCCACCTTGTTGTACCTGGCATACGCAAGAAGAAGAAACAGGAAGCTCTTTCTGGTTGTTTTTCCACTCCGCAATAACTGCGCATACAAACACCTGCTCAAACATAAATCACCGTCCCTGCTCAGGAGATACAACATGTACTCAAAGGTCTCCAACGACGGGCTCCAGCCGTGTTTGTAGATGTCAAAGATAAAGTCCCAGGCCTTGAGACGCAATTGGGGCCGCAGAGAACATCCACGAGCCAAGGCAACGAAAATACGCTGGTTCATGGGAACATGTGACTCGCGCATCTCCTGATACAAATCGAGAGCCTTTTCCACATCCCCGTGGTTCACGTGAGACACGATAATGTCCTGGTAGGCGCGCGTAGAGGGTTTTGCCCGAAAGAACTTCATGGCATCAAAAATCTCTACTGCGTGTTGGTGGCTGCGAGTTTTGTACACACACGTGGAAAGAACGTCCATGGTAGTGGCTGGAGAGGGTTCAATGTTCCGAGAACGCATTTCCAGGAGAACCCGGTTGACTGAGGCCATATCGGCTCGTTTTCCGTAAGCCTGAACAAGAATCTCGAGGGTTTCACGGGGAAGGAGAGAAAAAGAAAGGGGCTTGCTTTGCATTTCATTATTTTCATCCTTTTCATTCCCATTCTTTTTCCTTATTCTCTTCTCCTGCTCATTGCAATACCCTTTTATGATTTCCATCTCTTTATCTGAAACCGTATTTCCCGCAGCTAACCCACGCATCATTCTCCCTATGATTCTATTTGTTCTCTCAATACCCGCGTCCATAAGCATCTGCTCTACTAACGGTACAAACGGCTTCAAGTCTTTTGGTGGAATGGCCTCCACGAAATCAGCCACGTCTCGTACGGGAATGTTTTTAAATCCTTCTTCCGCCTGGAGCTGGGCCAAGACCATGCCCCAGTTCTGTTTCTGAGGCGTCACCAAAAAGCGCACCGCCATTCCAAGACGAGAAACAATACTTTCAGGAAGCTCTTGGGGGGTCACTACGAGCGAGTTTTTGGGGATTGTCGAGGTAATGGCCTCGTAGAGATTGTTGTCTGTGTTTTGTGGTTGCAAATGCTGCAAATTCGACAGGGATGACAGACTTATCTGTGTACCATTTTGATTGTTCGGTATTTTTTGTATGTCTGTGCTTTGCATGGTCTGTATTTTTTGTGTGTCTGTGCTTTGCATGCTAGTGTTCTGTATACCCGGGCTTTCTTTCATTTCCCTCTCTCTTATTATCTGCGACACTGTAATGGACAAATCTCGCAACTCACGCATCTTTCTCTTCATCTGGCGATGCTCTTCGCGGGCCTCACGGCGTTTTTCTGCCTCAAGAAAGCGATCGGCGTGGCTGCCTTCTTTGGCCCTTATTCGTTGTCGTGCGGTCCGTGCTTTCTCCGCCCCCGCCACGAAAATGGTCCGTCGGGGTATATAAACGAGCCGGAGCATTGTGGAATGAGTGATGATCTGAAAAATAGAAATAGTGAAAAAGACTAACGAAAAAGAGCACTGAAAAATGAGAATGGTAAATTAGTGAGAAAAGACTGAATGATGAGAAAGATGGTTATAAAGAAATGATGGTAGAAAACAGTATAGAAGAAATAATGGAAAATAGTGAAAATGAAAGATGGAAAATAGTGAACATGAAATGATGGAAAAATGATGAAATGATGGTGGAAAACAGTATAGAAGAATTAATGGAAAATAGTGAAAATGAAATGATGAAATGATGGGAAATAGTGATGGAATGATGGGAAATAGTGAAGATTAAATGATGGGGAAATTGTGAAACAGGTGATTGTGGTGGCAAATAGCGAAAAAAGGTAAATGGTGGGGAAAATAGCGAAAGAGGTAAATGGTCGTACAGCGACGAAATAAAAAATAGTGTCGATGTTGTAAAAATAGTGTAGAGCTGAGGGAATGAATCATGTAAACGAACTCAAGAGTATGAGACGGGAGAAAGGATGTAGAAACGAAGGATATTGAGTTGCAAGCTGGACAACAGTGACATGCCTTTGTATATCTTTTTTGCGTAACTAATGATAACCACATTTACGATGCACTTGGGAATATTAGCCAAGCAGTTGTCAGCAGAGATGCATGTCGATATTTTATCGACATGCAACATATTGCGAGGTAAACGTACGTTTTAAAATATTGATATACCTGGCTCTTTACGAGACTTCTGTGTAAGTGATTTTTGCAGCACCTATTTTGAATCACCAATATTGAATCAATGATCAGCGGTAATTTTGTCCAGTTAAGTACATCTCCAGATACCAGTAAACTTGCTGAAAGCCCTTGTTGTGCTACTGGTTGCCAAGGGTATGGATGATGAATTGTGTGTGATGATATGGGTACACTATTTGTTTATTAATTGGTAGCACTGGCGGCGGGTCTCATTACTAAGGCTTGTTTTGAACTAGGCGGTTACTGTTTCACTAATAGGCGTTTGTGGATTTACCGGCGGCTGATTTGTACCAGTGCTTATTTTGTACAGTGGCGTTTGTTACTGCTTGTGGGACTTGGCGCTGCAATTCGTGATCTTCTACCTACTTCAGTGCCAGTGCCAATTGGACAACAAGATCAATGAATAGTGGGGATTTTAGTGAACTGAACATACAAGTCATTGAGTATTTACAGTTCGCTTAGCTCCTGCACAGCATCCAAATTATTGAGTGTTCGCAGTTCACTTTGCCCTCAGCATCTGAATCATCGAGTATTCATAGTTCGCTTCACATACTGCACAAGATACAGTGATTAAGTATATCGCAGTTCGCTTCGCTCACTGCCTAACATCCGAATTGTTGATTATTCGCAGCTCGCTTCGCTCCTGCTCAGCACCTGAATCACCGAGTATTCGCAGTTCGTTTCGCTCACTTCTTGATACAGTCATTGATTAATTCGCAGTTCGCTCCGCTCACTGCTCAACATAAGTGGCATTGGTTAACAGTTCGCTTTGCTCACTGCTCAAAGTATTCGCTACTGCTCAATAATTTTTTATGAATCGTCCTCGTACAGTGAGCATCACAGATGACCATGTGGCCCCCCTAACCCCCGACATCCCCCCCGACATGCACCTCCTCCTCTCCAAACTCGAGGAGGACTTTGCCAACCACGTCATCGACCAGTGGAGCTACATCAACAAACGAGAACAAATCATGCAGAGCGTCAAGAATCTCCACACCATCCCCACCCAAGACCTTGATAACCGGAACCTTGAACAGCCCCTTAGACCCCGCTCACGCGCCGCTGTTCACCACAAAAGGCAGTGTCTCCTCACAATCTTGGCCCAGAGGGCCCAAGTGTACAAGAACGAGAACGCGTTGGTGAGTCTCGATGCCAAAGGACGAGAAACACTGCTGATTCTGTGGGAAAAGCTCCATTTGAAGGCTATCAAGGTGGCGTATGAAATCAAGCACAGGCTCACATTAAAGAACCTGGATACGGTCGTGCTCTTGTATAAAGATGGCGAGGTGGCCGAGTTTGCAGTGGCTCTCCTCGGGTGTTTTTTGGCAGGAGTCACTGCGGTTCCCATCCACCAGGATATCAACTTGACCGAAGTTTTGGACATTATTTCGCTCACTGGGTCCCCGTTGATGTTGTATTCAGAGGTGGTGGGCAAAGAGTTGGAGAGAATACAGGTGAATCGGGTGGTGTGGCCCCCAAAGTTGACGCGCTGGAAAACCACAGACTTGGGGCTGGCCAAGAAACTGGAACAGCATTATTTCGAAACTACAAAGGGCACATCCACAGATAGAGGCTCCGATAAACGATCAGATAGAGGCGCTACAGAAAAAGGCTCAGAAAAAGGCGGCGTCTCCAGCGAACCCACTGCGTTGGCGTATGTGGAGTTCAGCAGGCTGCCGATAGGGGAACTACGCGGAATTGCGCTCTCTCACCGGACTATTCTTCACCAGATGAACTCACTCAACGAGACGCTTCTGAGTCTCCCCGACTTTGACGGGAGTCTCCAGCGAAGCACCTCGGAGCCGCGGCGCGACCGTAAGGTTGTTCTTGCTACACTCGATATCCGCTTCTCGATCGGGCTCATTCTCGGGCTTCTCTTCACTGTGTACTCGGGAAACTTGCTAATCTGGGCGCCGCTGCGCATCATGGAGACACAGGGACTCTATGCGCACGTGATTTCGCGTGTGAGGGCGTCGCTTCTTCTTGCAGACTACCTCGGGCTCAAGCGGGTCACGTATGACTACCAGCAGTCGCCCAATGCCACGAGGTACTTTTCCAAGACACAAAGGGTGGACTTTTCGCTGGTGCGGTGGGTGCTTGTGAATGCCCTCACGATTGATGGAGAGTTTACTGAGATCTTGGCCCAGCGGTATCTCCGTCCGCTTGGGTGTCTGCATCCCGAGAATGCCGTCATTCCCATGCTCACATTGAGCGAATATGGAGGAATGGTGCTATCGCTCCGCGACTGGGTCGGAAACCAGGATAAATTGGGAATGGAGGATACACACGTAGAACACGATCTCCTGGCGGTTCTCATCGACAAGGAGGCTCTCTCGCGGAACAAGGTACATGTGGTGGAGACGAACCCTGCAGGCAGCGACGACATCTCGCCCGGTCTTCTCCGTGTGGACGCGTTTGGGTACCCGCTTCCTGATGCCACGCTTGCGGTGGTGAATCCCGAAAGTGGGGTGCTTGTAGCCAAAGGCGAGCTCGGCGAGATATGGATCGATAGCCCGTGTCTTCCCGGAGGGTTCTATGGGCTCAAGAAGGAGAGCAGAAGTATATTCCATGCAAAGTGCAGGGATGCCGAGGGAGTGTTGGAGATGGACTTTCTTCGCACTGGTCTTCTTGGGTTTACGTTTCGGGGCAAGGTGTACGTGTTGGGATTGTATGAAGATCGGATTCGGCAGCGGGTGAGTTGGATTGATAAAAAGACAGAGAAAGGAAAAGCTAAATATGAGGAAACCCAGCCCTCTCTTGGTCTGCGATACCATTATTCGTCACACCTTCTTGCGACGTTGGCTAGCGAGGTCAGGCAAGTCTACGACTGCACTATCTTTGACATTTTCATTGGAAATGAGTACCTTCCGGTTGCGATAGTGGAGGCGGAGGTGATTCGGAAGACAGACGAGGATGAGAGTGACGGGCGTGTGGAGGGCGAGAAGGTTGTGCATGCTGTTCCACTCAATGAGCCCGTTCTCAATGCGATTGCGCAAAAGTGCTTTGATACGCTTTACCAGCGCCATGCGCTCAGACTCTACTGTGTGCTTGTGGTGGACTGTGATACGCTTCCCAAGGTGCAGCGGAGTGGAGGAAGGGAGATTGCCAACATGCTATGTAAGAAACGGTTTCTTGATGGGTCGCTCCGTGCGGACTTTGTCAAGTTTTTTGTGCGCAAGCTGATTAGCATGGTTCCTCATGGTTCGGATATGATTGGTGGGATATGGTCCCCCTATAGTAGTGAGTTGCGCGGGGCCGCGTTGCAGCAATTTCCTCAACAAATATCGGGATACGAAGATGCACAAAAGGTGGTGGATGACCGGACGGGTGCACCTTTGTCCGACTTTAAAACCATCATAGACTTGCTCAAGTTTCGCGTTGCGAGTCTGGGCGATGCTGTGGCGTTCCAGAGCATTGATGGGGTCAAAGGATCGGGAAAGCCCTTGACGTGGCGCAAGTTTGAGCAGAGAGTGTATTCGGTGTGCCATTACCTCATTGAACGCAGTTCTGTGCAACCCGGGCTGTATGTGATCTTGATGTATTCACTTCTGGAGGAGTTTGTTGTTGCTGTGTATGCGTGTTTGATTTGTGGTGTGATTCCCGTGCCCATGTTACCGTTCGACAGCAACCGGATCGGCGAGGATCTCCCTGCGTTTGTTGGGGTGATTCGCGACTTTGGTGTGCTGGAGATCTTGGCCAATGAGGAGGTGGAGCGCTTCTTGAAAAATGGCCCCGTGGCAGATGCCCTCAAGAAAGTGGTGAAGACGGCGTCGCTCAAGATCAAAAACACCGCCAAGTTGACCAAGTTGCTGAGCACGGCTCTGTTGAATAGCAAAATCGCACGGTACCAGGCCAAGGTGAATTTCAGAGACACCTCCACTGTGGCTCTCGTTTGGTTGAACTTTTCGTCCGACCACTACCGTGTGGGCGCCACGCTCTCGCACGCCACCATCATGGGAATCTGCAAGGTCTTTAAGGAAACCTGTAACTTGAGTTCAGCACTGAGTATCGTGGGGTGTGTGCGGCATGCTTGTGGGATTGGGTTTGTCCAGGCCGCTCTTTTAGGAGTCTATCTCGGGACCACAACGTTTCTCTCCACGCCAGTGCAGTATGCGGCCAATCCACTCGCGTTCTTCCTTCTGCTTCTGCGGCACAATGTCAAGGACGTGTTTGTCACTGAGCAGATGCTCAAGTATGCTGCGTCCAAGTTCACCCCCAAAGGGTTTGCACTTGGGGCGCTTAAGAACATGATGATCAGTACCGAGGGCCGTGTGGAGATTGATTTGTTGCGGCGCATCGCCAAGGTGTTTGCTCAGACCAAGCTTGGAGTCGCATCGATGGCCACAGTGTACACGCATTTTTTCAACCCCATGATCGCCACGAGGTCCTACATGACTGTGGCCCCTGTGGACTTGTACCTTGATCCGATTGCCCTTCGCCAGGGTTACGTATCTGTGGTGAATCCCGCGGACCTTCCCAACGCCTTGCATATCCAGGACTCGGGTATCGTGCCGGTGTGTACGGAGGTTGCGATTGTAAATCCGGAAACACGGCGTCTCTGTCGTGAAGGCGAGTTTGGCGAAATTTGGGTCCGTTCAGAAGCAAACTTGGCGTCCTTCACAAACGGGCCAAAGGGGCCGTTGGACAAGTTCACGGTCCTGAACTTTGGCGATGTCATTGAGGGCTATTCTCAGGAACGGTACTTGAGGACAGGCGATATTGGCTTTCTCCACAACATCTCCATCACGCGCAATGGCGATGTTCTGGAAAGTGCGTGTTCGTCCTTCCAGCCGCTCTTTGTGCTTGGCAAGATTGCCGACACGTTTGAGGTGATGGGCTTGCACCATTTTCCCATTGACATTGAAAACACCATCGAGTCGTGCCATGGGGACATATATAAAAACGGCTCGTGTGTGTTTAAGTGTGCAGACTACACCGTGGTGGTTTGTGAGAGCAAGCGGCCGCGTTTCCTCTCGTCGCTCGTGCCGTTGATTGTGAATACGGTATTGAGCAAGCACCATATGGTGATTGATATTGTGGCGTTCATCAAGAAGGGCGAGTTTCCGATATCGAGGTTGGGAACAAAGCAGCGGGCGAGGATTATAGATGCGTGGGTACAGGGAGTGATTCCGATTACGGCGAGTTATGGGGTGAATTACGGGGAGAATAGCATGATTAAGTTGGTGAGGGAGATTGATGTTGTGGCGAGGGAGAATGATATGGGGTTGGAGAATCCGGCACAGGTGGAGGAGGAGTGGGGGGTGTTGACACTAAATGAGTAGCGTCCGAGCAACACCGAGCGAAGCGAGGATGTTGCGAGGATGTTGTGAGGATTGTTGTGAGGAGTGTTGCGGGGAGAAAAAAGACTCAAGTCCACACACCAAGCGAACCGAGGAGTGTCCAATTGTTCGAGAGTGCATAAGGTCAACACTCCAAGCGAATGAAGAGTATTGGGAGTGTTCGAGAAGTGTTCGTGAAGGCTAAGTTCAATACTTGTCGCTTCGCTTGGGGTTTCAAAGGAAAAGAAGGCTTGCTCCTTGAGTGGTTTTGTGATCTACATGCTGAATTGGTACCCATCATCACTTGCTCTAGAGACAGCCATATACACACTGAGAAAGATACTCGATAAGACAACTACACTCTTGCTTGTCATGCAAACGATATGATCTTAAGCAAAAACAGATGAATGATCAGCTCGATCTGCTAATCATTAAACGACTAATACCAACACCTGAATCGATGATTGCGTCCCCCATCGAAAGAATACGTAGCGGCTTGTGTCGCTTAGAATCTGTATAGCATGCATTGGGAATAATGATCGTGCACTTTGGTGCTAGACGATCACTAATAATGAGGCGAGTGCATAATATCCGAGCACTCGTATGTATAAAATTGTACTGATATAATAAAGGACTTACGAGAGAAGTGGGAACGACTGAAGCATAATGCCAAGTGCTTTCCTGGGGAACCTTGTTTTGGGGAAACAACCTAGCGGGTATGGGTTAGCTAAATCATAGCTGTGGCTCAAAAGACCTACTAGTGAAGTACTGAAAAGACGTACTTCGATGTGTTGAAATGTAAGCCTTGCAAATACAATGCAAATATGATGGTATATTTGCTGAAATATCTGGTGCAAATAGAAGTCAACTGATGAGCACATCAGTAAATGAGGATTATAGAATAGAATAGATGGCAAACGTTCTGTCCAAGCATTAAAGATTCTCTCATTCCATGCTGGTGCATGTCTTGTTGAGGTGTCATTCTAGGCAAATTTCTTGTACAATATGGTGCATGTCTTGTTGAGATCGGTTCAAATATATTCTTGCTGTGATATGATCATCCAAGTGTATATATCTAAAATATGATCTGCAAATATCTTGCTAAATTTTTCTGGGAATAATCTTGCTACGACATGGTGCAAATATCTTGCTGAAATATAGTGCAGATTTGTTTCTGAGATATCATTCTAGTTTTAATGATCTTGCTAGACTTCTGGCTTAAATACCTAGCTAAAAAATCACTCTTGCTGAAATAATCATTCTTGCTGAAATAATCATTCTTGCTGAAATAATCATTCTGAGTATAATCTTGCTGAATTTCGTTCTAGTGCAAATTCTTTCTGAAATAATCACTGATATAATCTTGCTAAATCTTCTTAATATCTCGTATCATTCCAGTATAATTTTGCTAATATACTTCTTGATATCTCGTATCATTCCAGTATAATCTTGCTAATATACTTCTTGATATCTCGTATCATTCCAGTATAATATGCTAAATATATCTTCTTAATATCTCACTATCATTCCAGTAATCATGCTAATATATCTTCTGGTGTCTTGCTGAAAATCATTCTTAGAATTATCTGCTGTAGTATTACCATTCTGGTTTCAATTGCTGTATACCCTGAAGACTTCGCTCAGTGTCCGTTCCTTTCTCGTCGGCGGCTAATTTACTCTGTATCCCTTTCTATTACTCGTTGGTTTCGCTTTATTCTCAATTCATTGTTTGCCATATTCAGTAAGAAAATGTATTAGTACTGTGCGACATGAAAAACCATCAAAGCTCCTTCGGGAAATGGAATCACCTGCTTATCTTGGAAATCAACTTACCAGCTTGTGAAGATAAATGTGATGAAATTACCTGCTAGCTGTGAATGAATACAGATGGAGCAATCAACTGTCAGAAAAATACGATGGAGCATAGAACTCAAAATTTTCCATGTCTATGGATGTTAGTATGTCATGTATGTAATATTTCATCTTGTTTTCTTATATCATCTCTTGTTTCTTATGTCATCTTGTTTCTTATGTCATCTTGTTTCTTATGTCATCCTTGTTTCTTATGTTCTATCTTGTTTTTCTAATTCTTATTTTCTCATGGACCGCTCCATAAGCCCTCAGTCCATACCCAAACAGGCCAGTTTCGAACAACCAATGGACGAGGACGACTTTGCAGCGCTCCCCAACGACTTCTCCTCGCTCAAAAAGAGGCGAATGCTGGTCCAGGGCCATCTCGACAACACGTCCATCCCCCGCAGCTCGTCTTTGGCCTATGGCGGAGTGTACCGCGCGTACAACGAGGCGCGTGCCAGCTCCGAGGACCTCAACAACGACTTGGAGCGCCGTCTCAGCACTGTATACAACGAGTGCCTAGCCAAAAATAGCGTTTCTTCCCTGGAGCCCATCGGGTACGGAACGCGTGATGGGCTGCCTCTAGAAGACGTATCAGCGTTGCCACTCGCTCAAAACATCATATCGCAGGACGTGGTGCCCGCAGAGGACTATCCCTCCGTCTACCAGGACGAAAACGGCAACTTGGTGAGACCGCCATTCATCAACATCGATCCAGCCGAACGGTACCAGCTATTGCAGCTAAAACGGTCCCTAGAGGCTGCGGAGGCCATGAGGGAACAGATGAAGTACATGGTGGACCCTCGCGAGACCCAGAGCGTGCGTATTCCAGGCACGTCCATGGTGGATACCGCCACACAGACCCATAACGTGGACTACTTGGACAACGCACTCCTGTTTGGGCGAAAGAGACTTGCCATAGAGCCGCCGCGCCCCAGGAAAAAGCAAAAGGTGTTTGCCTGCGACTTTGAATACGAGGTCAAGACTTGGGATGGGTACCTTGGCGATGTGGGGAAGCCTGCGTTTGGAGATAAGAAGGCGGTGCCGGTGCCGGGGCAGTTGGGGCAGTTGAATAGCCGAAATTCGGACCTGCGGACGAACCTAGCGGCCGAAAACGTGGTTCTAGACTCGGCCTATGTGGAGAACCGTGAAATCAGATTGAAGAGGAGGGATACAGAAAAGATAGATCCGGAAAAGGCTCCGCTGACGGCGTTTAGGTTTGGAGAGAAGGAGAAGGTGTCTGAAAGTACGTTTGGAGAAGAGAATACGAAAAAGATTAAAGAGAAACCAGAGGATGACAAGGTTTCTTTTGGAAGGGAAGATAAAGAGGTTTCGAAGTTTTCTTTTGGAAAGGAAGAGGCACCAAAGATTTCTTTTGGAAAGCCGGAACCAAAAGAGACCCCTAAGTTTTCTTTTGGAAAGTCGGAACCCAAAGAAGCTCCTAAGTTTTCTTTCGGAAAGGAAGATAAAGAGACCAGGTTTTCTTTTGGAAAGGAAGATAAAGAGACCAAGTTTTCTTTTGGAAAGGAAGATAAAGAGACCAAGTTTTCTTTTGGAAAGGAGAATAAAGAGACCAAGTTCTCTTTTGGAAAGTCCGATACTAAAGAGGCACCAAAGATTTCTTTTGGAACTTCGGATACTAAAGAGGCACCAAAGATTTCTTTCGGGAAGGAAGAAACTAAAGAGGCTAAGTTCTCTTTTGGAAAGGGAGACAGTGAAGCTCCCAAATTCTCTTTTGGAAAGTCAGAGTCTGAAGCTCCCAAATCCTTTGGAAAGTCAGAGTCGGAAGCTCCCAAATCCTTTGGAAAGTCATCGGAAGCTCCCAAATCTTCCTTTGGAAAACCATCCAACGAAGCTTCAGAGAAATCCGAACCCCCTAAATCCTTCGGAAAGCCCGAATCCAACGATGCTCCTAAATTTTCTTTCGGAAAACAATCCCAAGAAGCCCCAAAGTTCTCCTTCGGAAAGCCAGAAACCCAAGAAGCCCCAAAGTTCTCATTTGGAAAGCCAGAGGCCAAGGATGCCGGAAACCCCCAAGAACCCAAAGAAACCCCCAGCTTCTCCTTCAAGCCTGACTCAAAAGACTCTGCGTTCGGAAAAAAGGACACTGAGGCCCCCAAGTTCTCCTTTGGAAAAGAGTCAAAGGAAGCTGCCCCGTTTTCTTTTGGAAAAGATTCAAAGGAAGCTGCCCCATTTTCTTTTGGAAAAGATTCAAAAGAGACTCCATTGTTAAAAGAGCCGAAGGAAGCTGCTCCTTTTTCTTTTGGATCGAAGGAAGCTAAAGATACTCCCTTTTCTTTTGGATCGAAGGATTCAGAGTCCAAGGAAACTCCAAAGTTTACCTTTGGAAAGCAATCCGAACCTGGAAAGGAATCAAGTGATAAGCCATTCTCTTTTGGAAAGCCCCAGGAAAATGCTTCTTCGTTTGGAAAACAGGAATCAAATGATAAGCCTTTCTCTTTTGGAAAGCCCCAGGAAACGAATTCTTTTGGAAAGCCCCAGGAAAATGCTTCTTCCTTTGGAAAGCCCCAGGAAAATGCTTCTTCCTTTGGAAAGCCCCAGGAAAATGCTTCTCCCTTTGGAAAACCCCAGGAAACTGCCTCTTCTTCCTTTGGTAAGGAAACTGCCTCTTCCTTTGGAAAGCCTCTGGAAACGCCTGCCTCTTCTTTTGGGGAAACCAAGTTCTCCTTTGGCAAACAAGAAGCAAAGCCTTTTGAGTTCAAGGCACCCACCGACGACCAGGGCCGTGTTGTTTCTGCGCCCAAACGGCGCCAGGGCGGAGAAGAGTCCACCACACCCAAACCCGCGTTTCTGTTTGGTAGCGCTCCCACGAAAACTCCATTCAGCCAGAACCTGGGTTTTGGGTCTTCTTCGTCTTTTGGAAAGGCCCCCAGCACTACTTCTTTTGGAAAGGCCCCCGGCACCACTTCTTTTGGACAGAACGCACCCAGCACCTCGTCTGCCTTTGGAAGCCAGCCCCCCCCCACGTCCAATACTACGCCATTTGGAAACAAACCGAGCCCTTCCTCTGCTTTTGGAAACCCAAGCGCCTCGTCTGCCTTTGGAAAGCCTGGTGGTTTTGGCTCGGCTCCTTTTGGTGCTCCCAGCACAGGCTTCACGTTTTCTGCGGGAAACACACCAGCGCCCGCCGAAAATGCCTTTGGGAAGGCCACCACGCCGTCCAATTCGGCCCCAAACACAGCCTTTACGTTTGGGTCCACCAATGGGTCTCGTTCAGGGACGCCATTCCAAGGAAATGCTGGTTTTGGAGGAGCTAATGGCTTTGGACAGTCCACAGCTTTTGGTGCAAATCCCCCCCAGCAAGGTTTCAACGGATTCGGCCAACCTCAGCAGGGCTTCCAGCAGGGTTTTGGCCAGCAGCAGGGCTTTGGCCAGCAGCAGGGCTTTGCAAATGGAAACATGCAGATGCAAAGTGCCCCGAACTTTAATTTCACAGGCGCCCCAAGCTCCAAGGAGAATACACCAGACCCCGCAACGATATTTGGAGGCGGCCAGCAAGCTTTTGGTGCGTCTGCTCCTGCCCCAGGCTTTGGAAACACACCAACACCTCCAGTGCGGAGAATTTTGCATCCAAGGAGAAGGAGATAGGCAAGGCTACAGAATATAACCATGGCTATATGTCAATAATTATGACTAGGATGATAGATAAAGATTGTATAGTAAGATAGAAGTAGGGCATAGTGAGCGAAGCGAACTATGCGAAATCGTTGGAATTTGCATGGATCATGGCGAGCGTCGAGCGTAGCGAGTCATGATCGAGGCAGAGTGATAGTGTGAGCATAGCTAAGTGAATTATGTTTTTCTTCCTATGATATCATGAGCGATAGTAAGCATAGTGAGCGAAGCGAACTATTCGAACTCGTTGAAATATCATTACTCCTACGCCCGTTATGATGGTTTATGGATTGGTCGTTTAACTCGCTATGACTCTGATTCTGGATGACGGCATCATCAATTTGTTTCAGGCATCATCATTTTTAGGGTATAGTCTGTCACCAGCAAACGTGCTTTAACGCTCGTAGAGGTAATCATCCAGAAGAGGTGATGTTTGCAGAATAGAGATGTAGATTAGAACAGGCACGCTCGATCAGTAAAAGCTTTTCAGACCTGACTCTTAATCTGAAATGCTGAGGAAACAGGATGCCTATCAAGCATTAGAGTGGCAACCATTAGAGTGGTAACCATTAGAGTGGCAACCATTAGAGTGATAGCCCGAATCACGACTGAGTGGCGTACGATCGTCTATAAAGTATATGAGCCATACTGAGTGAGTTGTGCGAGTTTCTGAAGTACATGGATAGGTTTAGAACGTAATGACCAGATCATGCATATCTAGGCGTTTTGGACCGTTACTGGGTTTTAATGAGAGTGACCATATGAGCGAAGCGAATTGTTCAGTCTATGCAAACACCTAAACACACAAAGAATACATTATGCAAACACCTAATAAACACAAAGTACACCAATTTAACCTTGTGTGAATACATCATGCAATTTGACAATTTCCATCTTACATCAATCCTTCATCTATCGCTAGGGGTATGAGATTTGAAAATGAAAGTTGCAATCTTGAGCCAATCGCAAAAAGTAGCGGTGGTCTGCTGAAAACCGGTACAATAGGTGTGCAATCTATACAAATACTGGTTCAAATGTAAGGGTCTGGGCCTATCAGGTGACGTGATTCTAGTACTGCATAGAATACTACCCTTTTCGGTAATCACACGCTGGCTAACTAAGTATTCAAGTAGGTGTATATTTCCCGAGAGATTAAGTAAGAGATAAGTTTACGTCTGAACTGAAGTTAGTGAATCCTGACATCAAATAGAAAAACCGATGTAGGGACCTATGTCAAACTGTACCGAATGTGAATAAAAAAGCGTGTGCTCGTTTATTGATAAATCCAGTTTCTTTGTAATGAAACAGTCGACTTGTATTCAAGTCGTCTATCTCATTCCTCGGTGTCTTTTTAGAACACTGTACCACTATACTCACTACTCATTCAAATGTGTACAGTGAGTGATTTATATCACTCACTGTACTCACTACTCACTCTTATAAGACTTGTACAGTTCGCTTCGCTGTACTAATTATCGTATTTAGTTCAATTCATTCATTCCGAAAATCATGAATTTTCAATTTTAGCTGGAAATTTGGAAAAACAGACTAGCACCATGACCCCTTCAAGGTCACATATTGAACATTTCTTACAGCATGAGTAATGCATATTTGGTATCGAAAATTCTGAGCTTGCTCGGATCAAATTTCAGTTTACTATTTGCGGGGTACCTACCAGGAAGGATCTACCGAGGTCTAAAGAGCTCAGCCTGAAGGTGAAATGATGTTACTGCGTACGGTGTTACTTTTCGCTCAGGTAACGTAGATAACGAACTCTGGGACTAGGAAAGCTCATAGGGTAGGTCTTATTATTCTAGGTTGAATCCCATTATTCGGTTGGTCTCATTATTCGGTTGAACTCATTATTCGGAATCTCATTATTCGGTTGATTCGGTTGATCTCATTATCCGGTTGATCTCATCATTCTAGGTTTAGTTATCTATTTGGTCACCTCATTTCGGTATTAAGGTACAGTCTTGGTGGAAGCGAATTTTTCGGTTACTCAAAAAGGTAATGTAGGATTAGGCTTCCGGCAGCACTTGACGGAATTACTATCAGATAGGATATGATCAATACGAGCGTTCTACTGTTTAGGAAGCGAATGTCTTACTGTTTAGGTGAACGAGCAAGCGAATCTATTACTGTGTAGGTGAACGAGCAAGCAATGTCTTACTATTTAGGTGAATGAGCAAGTCTATTACTGTGTGGTAACTTCGCTCGTGTTCTATTACTCGCTCGTGTTCTATTACTGTGTAGGTGAACACTTCGCTTCGCTCAGTGTTCTGACAGCTCCTTATCATCTCTAATAGGTAATCGTATTCTTTCCTACTTAGTATAAAGTTTCGACAGCCTCGCTACTAAAATAGGCAATTTTCACCACAATAAAGTATCAATGGCAAGTAGATCAGAAGAATGCGGACACATGTCAGTACCATTCATCAGTTATCAGTGTCAGTATACCATTCATCAGTTATCAGTATCGTATCATATTGTATCATTATCGTATCATATTGTATCATATTGTATCACTATCGCATCAGTAGTATCAGGAGCATCGTTTAGTACAGGACCATATGCGCATCCTTCACGGTATTCCAGAGATCGAAATGTTGGGACATGTGCACCATGTCATTGCTGTCATGTGATTGTGTCAAGCACGAATACGAGGACGACAAACACGATTAGAGAACGGTACATGATAGAGGGTACATGATAGAGGGTACATGATGAACGGTACAGATAAGAACGGTATATGATAAGAACGGTACATAGGTACTTGAGTAGTAGTGTGAGTGTGAGCATTATTATATTTTCATTCCCCGCAGGTCCATGTGAAGGCTGAAAAAGGAAACAATCCCCACTTTATATTTCTTCTTTTCTCTGGAGGGACTTTTCCAGAGTTATATAAAGGAGCGGATAAATCCCAGCCAGCCATGCCGTCGCGTGACCACGTCAACTACCGTCCTGGACGGATCCAATCCATCAATGCCGAGCAGGAGGTTGTGCTCAAGCAGACATGGGCCATGCTTCTCAAGTTCTGGGGCTACAAGGTGAACATTGCCGATAGTGACCTCCAGTACCCTCTGTGTTTCATTCCATCGACTCTGACGGTCCACTACGAGCCATCCCAAGGCAACAACAATGGATACTTGTCGCGTACAGCCACACGGACATCGATTGGGTCGGGCACAAGCAACAAGACGGGAGTTTCAACCTCGAGCAAAATGAAGCGTGGCCTTTTTGGAAAAAAACAGGCCCAGGCCCCGGCCAGTGCGCCCAGCGACTCCAAGAGAATGATGCAGATCCAGACCCAGAGCAGCATGGAGCGCTACCAGCCTGTAACCAAACCAAGCGAGGAGACTCGGTACATTTTTGCCAACTTTTACAAGCAATCGTTTGCCAATGACGACGATTATTTCAGTGACGGGGGCGAGGCCGTCGACGACGAAAGCGATGCCGCCTCAATTGAGCTGTTTGCCACCGCAGAAAGCAACTTGTCGGACCCTGAAGACCTTGCCTTTGCAGTCTACAAGGCCCGTAAGGCCGAGGCTGATAAAAAGAAGGGCAAGAAGAAGAAACACGCCAAGCACAAGCCAGCAAAGCCAAAGGTCAAGTCTGGGAAGCCCGGGTTGTCAACCAAGTCCTTCAAGGTGGTGCCAAATACTCGTATTGCGTCCTTCACCGACAAGTATAACCCGCACGAGCTCCACAATGCGCTTGTCACCAGTATGCGCCAGGACCTTGTGGACAACTTTGTGTTGCGGTTTGTGCGTGCGCGCAAATGGAACGCCGATAATGCCTTGGCCATGATTATGAAGTCCATGAACTGGCGTGCAAACGAATTCTCAGTCAATGAATGGGCCATGGAGGCCGACGGCGCCCTGTACATTAACGGCACCAACAAGGGCTTCATCAAGAACTTTACCACGGAAAAGTCGTGGGTTGCGGGCCACGATAAAAACCAGAACCCCCTCTTCTTTTTCCTTGCGCGCAAGCATTTCGGGTCCGACTCGCCATTGCCAGAAACCCAGAGGTTCGCCATTGTGTCCATTGAAAGCACACGCCTCTTTATGCGCGAGGTCAATGAGCTGGTTGACCAGTGCTCGGTGGTCTTTGACTTGACGGGGTTCACCTTGAAGAATGCAGACAACTACGCCATCAAGTTCTTGGCTGACTGTTTCGAGGCTCACTACCCCGAGTGTCTTGGGTGTATCTTGATCCACAATGCCCCGTGGATCTTCTCCACCGTGTGGAACATCATCAAGAACTGGTTGGACCCGGTGGTGGCTGCAAAGATCCACTTCACCAAGGACTACAAGGAGTTGTGCAACTTTATCGAACCAAGATTCATTCCAAAGGACTTTGGGGGTGAGGCGGGCGCAGACTCCACGTACATTCCCCCGGAAAGGCGCGACCTCAGCCCTCCAAAACGCAAGGACGCTACTTATAGAAAACTCCGTTTGGAGAGGGACGAGACCTTGATGAAGTTTATCGACGTGACAATCAAGTGGATCGAGGCAACTAGTCCAATGGTGAGCGACAATTACTTGCAGGACAAGATTGAGTTGAATTACGCGTTGAGTAGGATTTACATTGAGATGGATGGGTATGTGAGGTGCAGGGGGATTTATGATAGGAATGGTCTGATGAACCTCAGAAACTAACCGAGCGAAGCGAGGTTAGTTTCAACCCCAGTGACCATCAACCACGAAACACATCAATGAGCGAAGTGTACCACCACGAGCGAAGCGAGTGGTGTTAAGAAGCACAATGCACACAAACACGAGCGAAGTGTACCACCACTCGCTTCTCGTGGTGTTAAGCACGTACACGTTACTCACTTCGCTCGTGTAACTCCTCAACCTCACGAACCAACTCTGGTCGCCTGGCTCGGACCTTTATCACGTTAGAGTAGAATGATTTATTAGTAACAGATATGAATGCGAGATCGAGCGAGCACATCCGCGAGCGTGAGTAGACAGATAGACACAGACATATCGAGCGAGCGAGATATGAAAATACATTAACATAGTCAGGAGGTATCGAGCGAGTGAGATAAAAACGATACATTAACATAGTCAGGAGGTATCGAGCGAGTGAGATAAAAACGATACATTAACAGGGACACATATCGAGCGAAAGAGAACAAGATAGGATTAAATATCGAGCGAGCGAGATGTCTGAGAGGGTTCGGATAGATGTGAGTATAGGCTCGCCAGGATGGTACATATCGATCGAGCGAGATATGAGAGTATAGGTGATGGCACACATCTCGCTTCGCTCGATATGTGACCATATAGTATGGCTACAACTCTTAAATTGTAGAATCAATATTGCGTCATTCGCCCTTCTCAGTGACCGTGAATAAGTAAGCCTTCTTGAATTCTAGTGTTTAATGTAGAGTGGTCAAGCTACTTTATCGCTGATACAGTCCTGAAGAGACCGATAAACAACGTCTATGACCATCGAGCGAGGAAAGTCGAGATAAGGTGGTTCAGTTGAAACCAGGCAGGCCGATTTGAACACTCTGAGTATAGGATGAAATGGCCCATTCATTAGACGGGAGGGCTGTATGCAATGAGGCCGAGTAACATAATGGCGAATTGTGTTACTGTAAAATGAACAGTCCTCGTTGGGTGCAAAAAACTAACACTAGTCCTGGCAAAGGAATAAATTGGCAGTCTTTGGTAAAAGAGTAAGTTGGCTGAGCAGTCTTGAAGTGGCTCCTTGGCTAACGCTAATAAGCTTACTCGGTTTTCCTCTGTATAGATAAGAGAGTACTATCAGAAGCTTAACATGAAATTTTCATGACCTGCCTTGTTACTGCAAAGACGTTCGTCCAAACAATTTTGCTGCAAACTACAGGAAACGTTATGACGAACCCAAGGAGACTCGTGAGAATAAGTGGACCATCTGAAATAATAAAGTATGTGGTGATGTCAGATTTCATGAACCTTCTCGATAATCACTAGAATCCTGAAAGATCACTAAACCAGTACTGAATAGATAATTTTTGCGAGAGGCTGTCAATTCGTCTAGGGACTGCTTGCGAGAAGGGACTCGCAGACGATAATAAGTACGAAGCCTATAGGGAGGCTTGCGATCTAAACCCCAATGCCAAAATTTGATCTCCAATCATTGAGAATGATTTCTCCGATCTGCAATAACAAATATACACATAGATCTCAAAAGTTGATTACATCATGCTCTAGATTCCGAAATTGATTGGCCTGATATGGGTGCATTCCGTGAGCTTTTGTGGTGGCGGAGCCTCACAACACGAGATCACGGAACAGCATCAAAATACAAAGCTTATTCCATCAGCATTTTGAACAAGATTGAAGGCCTAAATCTCAGTAACCAAAGCACAATCATTGGTCAATACAAGGTTTCTGTTTGTCTCACCGTGAAAAATGTTACCCTCATTTTGGGTAGTAGCTATCATAAGCTAATTTGGTGAATTTTGGGAAATTTTGGTAAATTCACGGATTTCCAGCGGTGACTCTGATATCCTCCGTAGTCAACTAAACTTCAGCGACTTTAGAGGGACACAGAGGCTCAGAAACAAAAGTCTTGGAGGAGATCTCTGTCATTTCACTTCACCCTGGCTGCAAATTTCCCTTTTGGGACAGGTTGCAAAACGTCAATAGTGGCATACAAGTTACTCTGGTTTCTTGTATCAAAGTCTATATAAAAGAGAACTGCGGCATCTACAGGAAACAGCAAGATGGTGTCGTGGTGTCACCAGTTGCAAACAAATCTTAGGATGAGATCTTACGCGATGACAGTTCAGTCATACTTTGCACTGCTTGAGCACAGTGAGCGAGGTAGATGTGAATATATGCGAGTAATGAAAGTTACCATGAGCAGTGAGAGAAGCGATTTTGATTAAACAGTGAAGTAAAGTGCCTTGTAAATAGTAAACTATTAGCACAAGTGTGCATTTTGCGGGATCAAGAGTATATGCGGAGTAAAGTAAATGAGGAGTAATGTAAGAGATTCGTGGTGATCGTTCAAGGTAGAGTCTCATTGATGCGCGAGTATTTGAGAAAACATAATTGCACTTCGCAATTCATGGGAGTATTTTAGGATAGACTTATCACTCGCTATGGCGAGTATCTTAAAAGATATACTGCCCACTTTTTCCCTAGTTCGTGGCGAGCACCTTTCAAGATCTTCTCTGATCCCCTCATCGCGTGGAGTTAACTCGAAGACAGCTCGCTTTGCTTTACAGTCATGGAGAACAATTAATATAGATAATCTGCACAATGTTAAGCTACTCAGTCGTGCTTGAAAATACTTATATATAGAGCTCGTATCACTTTATCGCTCAGTTCGGCTTGACTGTATTTGTTATAGACACTCGCACTTAATCGCTTCGCTCAGTTCGTAGATCTAATTTAATCTATTAGAGACACTCCAACTCACTTCCTGCTCAGTTCGTCGAATATGCTCTTGTTACATCAATCACTAGCACGATTCTTCATTAAGTATATCCCCTTCCAAAGATTTGATACTCTCCCCCTCATCTACCTAACCTTGATGTGTCTACATGTCTGCACCTGCACCTCTTTTTAGTACCTAGAGAGCTGAAGTTATAATTCTCACCAAAAGTGTCCTCACCACCTATGGTTCATCGTGACTTCCAAGTGTGGACTGGTTGACGTGAATCACTTATTGGCTGCGAAAAAATCCAAGACCTGGATATAAAACTGACGTTTAGTTCATTGAGTCATCGCGTGGGTACCCGCATAGAGACCCACACAACCACCCCATCCTAAGAATATTCTCAAAGATTCGAACAATTCTCAGATGAAACTTTAGGGTATTGATATGACGCGCCCCATAGAAACCAAATATACACTAAACTAACGATCTGTGGTAGATTGGATAGAATGCGAAATGGCGAGTGATTGATCCTTGTACCCATTAGTCTTTCATAGTCTTCCCTTGCTGCTTCCTTGTGATTCCCTGTATGGATCTGGTTTTGCTTGAATCATGAGGGACTTCTCTGATAAAACTGCGCCCCATGACCTCAGGAGACGCTGTACTCTGTGGTCAGCACTACGATGTGTTTGTAAAGCCGTACCATTTACTTAATTGCGCAGAATCGACTTAACAAGATAACACATTGAACAGATCCTCGGTGGGAGAGTCCTGCCGTGAGATACTTGCGGTAGAGGTCAACGGGGTATAGTGACCATCAGCAGACGCTCTCCCAACTGGTTTGAGGTACGGGTGGGGATCACATGACTAGATCAAGAGCCTCCCACAACGTGAATATAAAATCACTGCGTTTCTATAGTTCATTAAATAGACACTTGCACTCACTTCGCTGCTCAGTTAGTGCTCCAGTATAGTTTGATATAGACAGCGCACTCATTCGCAAGCTCATTCGTAAGCTCGAACTTTGTTATACACTCGCACTCACTTCGCTGCTCAGTTCGTAGCTCGAATTACGCTAGCAACCATTGAGGTTGAGGTATTTCTGGGTCACGTCATTAAGCGATAGCTTCCTGCACATATATAATTGAAACAGTGACCAGCACTGTGAGGAACATGTCAATAGAAATGCTGAGAGAGGTGTTGTCACTAAGGGCCCTCACACTTGGGTACTAGATGGCCCTCACTATTGGGTACTAGATGGCCCTAAACTATTGGTGGCATTTAGATGGCCCTTCAGTGTTGGGTATTTAGATGGCCCTTCACTATTGGAGGAATTTAGATGGCCCTTCATTGTTGCAATACTGAAGATCAGATGTCCCTTGACTATTCTTAGCATTTAGATGTCCCTTGACTATTCGTGGCATTTAGATGTCCCTTGACTATTCGTGGCATTTAGTTGGCCCTACATTGTTCGTAGCATCTAGATGGCCCTGCACTATTGGTGGCATTTAGATGGCCCTTCATTTTGGGTATTTAGATGGCCCTTCACTATTGGAGGAATTTAGATGGCCCTTCATTATTGGGGTATTTAGATGACCCTACATTAGTGGTGTTGTTCAGATGGCCCTTCGTTGTTCGAATACTGAATATCAGATGTCCCTTCACTATTGGAGGAATTTAGATGGCCCTTCATTGTTGCAATACTGAAGATCAGGTGTCCCTTGACTATTCGTGGTATTTAGATGGCCCTTCATTGTTGGAATACTGAATATCAGATGTCCCTTCACTATTGGGGTATTTAGATGTCCCTTCATTGTTGCAATACCGAAGATCAGATGTCCCTTGATTATTCGGCATTTAGATGTCCCTTCAGTATTGGGGTATTTAGATGTCCCTTCACTGTTGCAATACCGAAGATCAGATGTCCCTTGATTATTCGGCATTTAGATGTCCCTACACTATTGGTATTGTTCAGATGTCTTTGCAATACTGATGTTGAGACGTCCCTTCACTATTAGGGTATTTAGATGTCCCTTCATTGTTGCAATACCGAAGATCAGATGTCCCTTGATTATTCGGCATTTAGATGTCCCTACACTATTGGTATTGTTCAGATGTCCTTGCAATACTGATGTTGAGACGTCCCTTCACTCTGCTTTGTTTAGACAGTTCATAATTAGTATGTGCAACTGACACTTACTTCGCTGCTCAGTTAACTTGAATATACTTATATATAGACTGCTCGCACACTCACTTCGCTTCGCAGTTCGTAGCTCGAATATACTAATATATAGACGACTCGCACACTAACTTCGCTTCGCTCAGTTCGTAGCTCAAATAACTAATATATAGAGTACTCGCACACTCACTTCGCTTCGCTCAGTTCGTACTCGAATTACGCTTGTGGAACTAAGCTTCAGTAACTATTTGATTGGGTACTTCTGGATCACATGACTTGTCCCCACAAGAGCTTCCTGCACATAAATGCACTCCTTTGTTTAGATAGTTCATAATTAATTATGGCCAACTGACACTCACTTCGCTGCTCAGTTAGCTCGAATGTACTAATAGACAGCTCGCACACTCACCTCGCTTCGCTCAGTTCGTAAGCTCGAATATACTAATATATAGACAGCTCGCACGCTCACTTCGCTTCGCTCAGTTCGTAAGCTCGAATATACTTATATATAGACAGCTCGCACACTCACCTCGCTTCGCTCAGTTCGTAAGCTCGAATATACTTATATATAGACAGCTCGCACACTCACTTCGCTTCGCTCAGTTCGTAGCTCGAACTTATTTTGTTATAGACACTCGCAAACTCACTTCGCTTCGCTCAGTTCGTAAGCTCGAACTTTGTTATACTCGCACTCCTTCGCTTCGCTCAGTCGTGCTCGAATTGAATTTTAAATATGAGCCGCCGAAGAAGATACGAACCCAACGACCCCTCCCCCCCCCCCAACCCCTCCATGTCCTCCTCCGACGAACAAGAAATCACCCGCTGTGTCTGCGGCCAGGACGAGCTCAACTCCGACCTGATCCCCACCACCCTCATCGACCTCCTCCACAAAGAGTCCCTCAAAATCGACCTGGGCCTCTTCATCCAGTGCGACAAATGCTCTGTATGGCAGCACGGCTACTGCGTGGGCCTCTTTACCGATAGCGAGGTCCCCGACAAGTACTGTTGCGAGATGTGCAAGCCCGAACTCCACGAAAAACTCTACGAAGGCCCACACGTGGTGCGCACGCTCTACAAGCCCGTGAATGAGCGCCGAAAAAAGGTTTCGCTTGACCAATTGGCAGTGGGGCTACTGCTAGTGCCTGGAAAGAGCCGTGTACGGCCCAAACGCACGGAAAAACCCGTCCGAAAGGAAAGACGCCACTACAACTACGACGAACAACTCCAAAAGGCCCTTAGAGAAAGCGCACGTGAACTGGGCGTTCTGTTGGAGGACAAGAAGGAGTCAGAGGACGAAAAGGAGCCCGAACCAAAGAGACACAAGGAGGTACGCAAAAAGAAGAGCCCGCCAACCAGTGGCGAGACGGTGCAGACCATCACCGAAGAGATTGTGGCGCTGCGGCCGCGATATGTGAGTGACAAGTCGTCGATATATGAGTTGAGAAAGAGAACTGGCGCGATATTGGAGTGGTTGGGGAGGAGCCAGGTCGAGTTGGAGGAGGAAAAGGTGAGCAAGGCTGAGTTGTTTGAGTATAAGGAGAATGGGGGGGAGGAGGGGAGGTGTTTGTTGGAGAAGTTTAATGAGAATTTGAGGTTGATGGAGGTGTTGACGGAGAAGATATTGGGGTGGGAGGAGAGGTATGGGAAATATGCCCCATAACGACGAACGAGCGAGCGAGTGAGGAGCTACCTAAAAGTGAATTAAATTCGACGAATGAGCGAAGCGAGTGAGGAGTTCCATAAAGTGAGTTAAATTCGACGAACTCGCGAGCGAGTGAGGAGCTTCAATAAGGTGAATTAAATTCGACGAACGAGCGAGCGAGTGAGGAGCTGCCATATAATGAATAAAGCTCGACGAACTCGCGAAGCGAGTGAGGAGCTTCAATAAAATGAACGATTTCGACGAACTCGCTTCGCGAGTTCAGAGCTACAATAAAGAGAATATATCTCAACGAACTCGCGAGTTCGGAGCTTCAATAAGGTGAATTAAATTCGACGAACGAGCGAAGCGAGTGAGGAGCTTCAATAAAATGAACGATTTCGACGAACTCGCTTCGCGAGTTCGGAGCTACAAGATATTGAATGTATATCGACGAACTCGCGAGCGTGCGAGGAGCCACTAAAAGTGAATTAAATTCGACGAACTCGCGAGCGAGTTCGGAGCTACAATATAATGAATGTATATCAACGAACTCGCAAGCGAGTGAGGAGCTCCATGAAGTGAATTATTCTCGCCGGGTGAAGTGCTACAATAAGGTGAATTAAAACCGACGAACGAGCGAGCGAGCGAGGAGCTACCTAAAAGTGAATTAAATTCGAGGAATGAGCGAAGCGACTGAGGAGTTACAATATAGTGAGTATATTTCGACGAACTCGCGAGCGAGTGAGGAGCTCCATAAATGAATAATTCTCGCCGTGTAAAGTGCTACAATATTGTGAATTTCTCGACGAACGAGCGAAGCGAGAGGAGCTACTAAAAAGTGGATAAATATCGATGAACTCGCGAAGCGAGTGAGGAGTTACAAGATAATAAATGATTTTGGTCAACTTGCGAGCGAGCGAGGAGTTACCATAAACTGAACTAAATTCGACGAACTCGCAAGCGAGTGAGGAGACATACAATAATGAATATCGTTGAACGAGCGATCAGTGAGGAGTAACCTAAAAGTGAGCAGATTTCCACGTACGAAGCGAGTGAAGAGCTACTTTAGAGCTAGTATATTCCGGTCAATTCTCGAGCGAGTGAGGAGATATACTATAATGAATGATTATCGACCAGCAGTGAGGAGCTACCTAAAAGTGAATACTTCGACGCTCGCGAGTGAGGAGTTCCATAAAGTGAATATATCCTAACGAAATCGCGAGCGAATGAGTTGTTACAAGGTAATAAATGATTTTGGTCAACTCGCCAGCGAGGTGGAGTCCCTATAATGAATTCGACGATGGAGGCCAAAAAGTGAATATATTACTCGCTAGCGGGAGGGGCACAATATAATCAATTCGACGAACGATCGAGGAGTTCCGTAATCCACGTGATCAGGTTCCTTTTCGCTTTCCACGGCACTAGACTTCGTCGAGCTGCTGGCATATAATGTGTATATTTCCGGTATTGTAAATCTGTTCCCAACTGAAGTGAATTCCAGTATTACTCCCAATATTCAACTGTCCTACATCTCCCAACATTCAACTGTTCATACATTTTCAATATTCAACTGTCCTACATCTCCCCATTCAACTGTTCATACATTTAACTGTTCACATATTCAACTACTGTGTGGCTATCTCAAATGATTCCTGAGGGATTCATTGATGGATAGAACACTTAAGCTCATGACATTCCAGTATAACTGTGTATCCACTAGCATCAACTGTATTCTTATGTATACTGATTTCATCCACTGTATCCAACGTTCACTGTATTTCTTATTTAGCAACAATGCTCAACCTGTCCTGACGCTCCTTCTATTCACTTATACATTCTATTCTGTCCATCTTGAGAATGTCATTGATTGTGGTAAAATTGAATGAAGTTCTACGAACGAGCGAAGCGAGTGAGGAGCTACCTAAAAGTGAATTAAATCTGACAAATGAGCGAAGCGAGTGAGGAGTTCCATAAAGTGAGTTAAATTCGACGAACTCGCTCGATAGAGGTGGCCTGAGAAGGTCACGTTTCACATTCTAGAGAAGATAGAAGGTTCAAAGTTCTGAAGAATGGCAAATAAAAGCTCTCCTCATTATAGCTTCGCTAGAATGATCAATGGGGACATAAATCGAATACTTCACACCTAACATTCGAGCGTAGCGAGAATGATCAAAGTTCGGAGAAACGATTTTAAATGGAGGCTCGCCTTCACATTCTAGCTTCGCTAGAATGTTCACAGCTCGAATATTGTCATTCATAATGAAACCTCAAACTTCGCATTCGTTTCGCTCGAATGTTCAAAGTTTGGATCAACTTTTATATGGAAGCTTGCAATCACATTCTAGCTTCGCTAGAATGCTCAAGCTCGAATTATTCATTTATTGGGAAACCTCACACTTCACATTCGCTTCGCTCGAATGTTCTAAGTTCGATAAATCGCTATCAAATGAAAGCTCGCAATCACATTCTCGCTTCACTCGAATGTTCAAAGTTCGAAAAATCGCTTTCAATGGAAGCTCCCTTACATTCTAGGTCGCTAGATTGTTTAAGGGAGAAACACTCCATTTGTATAGAAAATTTCAATTGAACAGATTCACCAGCATCTACTTTGTTCAATGATTCATTTCTATTGAACAATACCCCAAATTCTCGTTTTGCTTGACCCCAGATCGGATTGTTTCAAGCGAAGCTCGCACTATACATTCTAGCTTCGATAGAATGATCAATACTCGAAAATGACATATATAAAACCTCGCACTTAACATTATAGTATCGCCAAAATGTTCAAAGTTCGGAGAATATTCAAATGAAACCTCACCTTTCACATTATAGTTTCGTTAGAATGTTCAAAGTTTGCATCAACTTTTAAATGAAGCTCGCCTCACATTCAAGCTTCGGTAGCGAGTAGTTTGTTGCCCAGCGAACATTCAACTCACGAGCGTAGCGAGTAGTTGACCACATTAACTCACGAGCGTAGCTCGTGAGTCCCATTTGATTGTACATCGTAAATATACGCTGTGAATTGTGTATATTGGATCTCTTGTGATTGTATACCCTTGTGAGCAACGAGTTCAACAAAATTATGAGCGTACCCATTTGAAATGTATTACTTGTGAGTACGCTTGTTATGTTTTGTACTTGTGTGATCTTCGTCAGTATTCGTCCGGAAAGTGTATCGTGAACCAGTCTCTCGTCACATCAATCAGTCGAGGATCTTGCTGAGTCCATAATCTCAGCTGAGAAAATCATCCAAGCCAGTCTCTTTGCAGAATTGACACACCAGACATTCGCAGCACTCGCAAACATGAGCATTAGCAACATTCGCAAACATTCGCTTCGCTCATGTTTGCTCATTGACACACCAGACATTCGCAAACATTCGCTTCGCTCATGTTTGCTTATGTTTCACCCTGTGATGGCCTTGTTGGGGTTACCATTCTCTAGCCCATGTTTGGCTGCTCTTCACACAAGTAACTTGGTAGAGGCACAGAACCGACCGATCTTGAAGCTGTTTTGTCCAGTGGTGAGGAAGCCTCACAAACCATATCAGTGATCAGCCGTGTCCCATATTACCCAATCATCACTCATGCGTCCATTCTATAAGCTTCGCTGATGACAAGTATGGGATCACTATGGGACTTGTGTATGGCTGCAAATCCTACACACAAGAGGTGGCCAAAATAAAAGATACTTCGAGTACAAGTGTATGGTACTGCTTATAGTTCTACTGGGTATTCTGAGCCACGATCGTTAGATCCATCTGGGTATGAATAAACCCTTCATATATTTTACTGAGTATTCCACCAAGTCATCTTGATACTATCTTCATAGAGCCATTACTGGAAGTGAACTTGGCCATAAAATAGTCACTTCATAAATCCTTACGGGAAAAAAATGTACCATCCATAGTCTCTTCATGGATCCAGTCCTCTGTCAATCGGGGGTTATGATTACGTTTCCCTCATATTTCACATTCGAATATGAGTCTTTCTATATACTGATTATATCGGGTGACTCTATCACAGCTCGAATTATTCATTTATTGGAAACCTCACACTTTACATTCGAGTGAAGCGAGAATGTTCAAAGTTTGGATCAACTTTTATATGGAAGGTCGCAATCACATTCTAGCTTCGCTAGAATGCTCAAGCTCGAATTATTCATTTATTGGGAAACCTCACACTTCACATTCGCTTCGCTAGAATGTTCAAAGTTTGGATCAACTTTTAAATGAAGCTCGCACTCACATTCTATCTTCGCTAGAATGTTCAAGCTCGAATTATTCATTTATTGGGAAACCTCACACTTCACATTCGCTTCGCTCGAATGTTCAAAGTTCGGAAAATCGCTTTCAATGGAAGCTCACACTCACATTCTAGCTTCGCTAGAATGCTCAAGCTCGAATTATTCATTTATTGGGAAAC